>JAMKCH010037599.1:0-14672 GCA_023653785.1 Ophioderma brevispina | reverse complement strand
GTGGCAATCTTCAGTTCTCGGTGATGGTTCTCAATTACTACATAAAAATTATGGGCAAAATCTCTGATTCCTTTAAGAAAGATCTAAAGATCCATTCCACACAGACTGCTGTTTTAAAAATTGTTTCACATTGAAAAGGACACTTGTTCATTGTCAGACTTGGGGGGGGTCGTGGTTAGCGGCAGTGGGGTCTTCCCTCACTGTCGCGACACTGTGGTCCACAGGTCAGTCGACCCTTGGCCGGGCTGCGATTTCATGTGCGTTTGGTTTCCAGTCCTACTCGGCCTCGGTTTTCTTTGGGTACTCCGGTTTCCTTCCTCCTCCTTCTAAAACTGGGCTTTCTTCCTCTAACCGTGTACATGATAATAAAGGAATTTGAAATATAGTATCGTCATGACACTTAATGACACGATGTGTGGATGTGCATTAAATACTAATAACTCTTCCTCCTCCTCACTTGCAGACGTATCCGAGCCAGTACAGAACTGTGACATGGGACTACAATTCGATGTTGGGTAGTGTTCCAGGAAGACACTGCCCTGTTATTGTGTGGATCACATGTCTGCAAAGGAAGACTGCTGTGAATGCAAAATTTGTACTCTTGCCAAGCTGTCATAAATCTGTTAATGTTTGTCCTAGATTATCTTGAATGTCAGTGTTCAGCCATGGTGTGATGATTTTATTGATCAGCATGCATTTCTGCAATGTTAGTAAAAAAATTTAGATCAAACAGAATTGGGTGCAAATAAGATGTTAGGACCAAAAGCTGCTTTGAAATGTGGTGCAGAACACATGGTTTACATGTGTACATCTTCTGTAATATTATTGGCTCACAATGCATAACACCATTCAGTTAATCGATAGTCTTCCTTGTAGCTTAATCTATTGGAGACCTTTTAGGCAGCTTCTTTTAAGGCAGGAAGACATTATAGGGATCACTTTCTTCCACGTTGGTGTTGGTCTGTTGTTGAGTCTTCATTTTTTAAGTCGTTTGAAAAAGGGTTTAACATGTGCCTGATTATCCACATACATAGATGGATTACAAACACCAAACTTGGTTCACAGTGCAACTGGCATCCCCCATTTGTTGATGAGTTAAAGTCCCCTAGCAGGTTCAAAGGCATGTAGGTCAATTTGAAATAGGCGAAAATTAAAAATTGACTCATTTGAAAATTGTGAAGTTCAATTTGGAACCAAACTTGGTTTATGGAGTTTAAAATGCAAACCCTCATTATTGTTTAATTATGTCCAAGGACACATACCAGGTCAAAGGTCATTTGAGGTCCAAGTTGTAAAATAGGCTGAAAATGTAAATTGACCTCGACTTTGAAAAGTGAAGTTCAATTGGAACCAAGTGGTTTTATGGAGCTTACTTGCAAATCCCTCATTTGTTTTATGAGGTCAAATGTCACACATCAATGTCAAAGATTCATTTAGGCCGATCTTCAAAAACCGCGACGCATTCGACACACGGTTCCGAAGACCGATTGTATTTGTTATCCCCCTGATGCTTCATGCAAAATTGTCCAGCCCTGCGCCTGTCCCTCCGCCTGAAACCATCAGACCCCTGACCCAACTAGATGACACGAACCATACGACCTACGTATCTACCGCTGCAACTGTGACAGACAGGTCTGTAGGGCAAAGATCATACTTTGTGTATTTCCTACTTTTCCGCTCCTATTCCCCTGAAAACCTGTGCAAACTCTCTCTTACCAAGTTTGCCGCGCCTTATCCGCAGACCTAACTGTGCCAAAGTCTCTCTACCCACCAGGGTGATCTTGCAGGTTTTAACTGCAGTAGTTTTTTCGTACTCAATTTGGTATGGAGCAGAGGTTGGGTTTTGAATCAATCCCACAATGCATTGCCATGTGTTCCTATATTGTGCTGTACTAAACACATTTCGTAACTTAGGGATAAAAAGTGGGGTTCCAAAAGCTTAAGAAACCACAAAACATTTCATCAAAAAATCATGCTTAAAATTCCCTAAGTATTAACGTTTTTGTGGCTAAAAATGATCGTAAAAGTCGACTCTGATGTTGGTATGTTTATGTGATTTATTTGGAAATGCCCCAGATAAACCCTAGATAAGCTCTAATGGAAGCTTACCATATATTCTCTAATGAACACAACACCCCCCCCCCATAAACACACACCCCCCCAAATTTTTATGTGAAAAATAAAAACCCTCAAATAACGCCCCCGATGTTTTTTTCATAGTGTTATATTTTGCAAAAGCTGGATATGTATTCAATCATTTTCTGTCTCCGTGTGCAGCCATATCGGAGGGATGAACCATGTTATTTTGACTGGCCTATTTATATGAAGAACACTCTTGCATTGCTATGGTGATCGACCAACTAGTACCGAGTATGGATATCTGAGTTTGTACGGGAACATTATGAAAATACGGAAGTACTAATTCCCCCCCTAAAAATACAGATTTGAAAAAAAATATTATAAATTTACAATTAATAAAAGACCTTCTAAATTTGACCTAGTAATAAGATAGTAACAGGTGGCGATTTAGAATCACAGTGTCAGCAGTGCTGACAGGCCCCCCTAAAATTAATTGCTCTCAGGCCCCCCTCGGACCCACCTTATTCGCATAAAGTGTTCTATTGCGTTGCTTCTTGGATGCTAATGGGCCCCACCTTAAGCTGCTGACATGGCCTTTTCCCTTAAATCTACCACGGATAATAGTAGATAGTTGTTTTGATATGGTAGCTCTGTAAACACCTACGGAATGCAGTTCATACCATCGAATCGTAAGTTTTCCAACATTTTCGGAGTCCAGTCATTTTGCTGTGTGCATCAATGGTTTGTGATGTAACCTTGTTGCTACTATTGGAAATTTCGTTGATAAGTGTTGGTAAAGGAAAAGAAATGGGCATGATAAAAATGTTCTAAAGAGGCCTATACACTTAAGATGCCGAAATGGATGGTTTTAATTGTGCATCTTCGATTTAGTGTGATTTGCCAAAGTTGAGCGACAAAAAGACTAAGGGGAGACACTATGAGCTAGTAATTTTAATCTCAATTCCCTTGGCACAATTAAGTAGCTTTCATTCACCAATGTATTTAGAAAATATACCCCCTGGATTTTGGTAGATATATGATACCCAGATCACACAACGTCCTTTCATTATTATTATTAGCACTATTGTCAGGCATCATATTTGGGGAAAAGTTCAATTTACAAACAACCTCAAGTAATGAATTTCTGAGCACTGAAAATTAATTTTTGGAAGTGACCTCTCTGCGAGGGTTCGGCGAAGTATTTTAATTGGAAATTATACTGTAAACAAATTACCCAAATGCCTGTCCCCCCCCTTTAAAAATTCAACTCGCACCATGGAATCTGAACCCACCTACTACCACAGCAGATAGCAATGCGTGATGTGGCATTGCGTATGGTTGTGGCTAGCCTTGTTCAAGGCACTCAAACCACTTCATTCATAATTTATTGGACATAAATTCCTAATCTTCAGAAATAGCAATACCATTGCGAGAATTCATTCTAGCAAGCACCTACTGGAATCCATTTGGCACAACAGGACCACCTGAGGAGTGTACCAATGTTATTGTTTATTTAATCTTGTCTCTAGACAGGGTAGCCCCCTTTCATGCTAAAGCACTGATTTCATACCTGCAAACAATTAAATGTTCAAAATAATGAGATAATGTCAATACAATCAGTTGAAAAAATAGCAAGTTTTGTCGGTTTTTGTAGCAGACAGCCTTGATCGAGGCTAGGTTGTTGCAAGAAGCGTCTGTAAAACTGAATTACTATAACATGCTGAATAACCGAAGCCAATATTTTTTTCTATATATATAATGAGCAAAGTGACTCTTTCCAAAAAACAGTTGGTTTGCCCATATTAAGATTCCATAATATTATTTCCTTGCTGTGCACTAGTTCAGTTGCATGATACTTGAGTATGAAGTGTAGAGTGGTATTTTTTCTAATTTATGGAAATTTATTACACATTGATATGTGAGTATAGGGCACAGATTAAATCTGTGGTATAGGGTGACACCCCTCCAAACAAAATGCAACATGATTAATATATTGGGGGATGTAGTCATGGGCTGCATTGTTGAGGAGGTCACCCTATAAAAATAAAACAGTAACTGTAATGGTCATGCAATTTGAAAAAATAAATAAAAATAGTTGCCAACTTTTGAAGGAGATCATCATACTGCAGATTGTAAGTAAATGAACTTCTTTTTATAATAGTAATAATACTACAAACCAGTGGTTTTTATAATCATGAATTTTGTGATGGTTTAACTATTTCAGTGTGGTCTTATTATGTGTGCACATGGAAGTAATCCTGTTCTGCAATGCACAGCGTTGAAATCTCTTTTATTCTGAACAAACAAAATAAAACAAAAAATATTAACGGCCACACACTTTTCACAACTAATTTGCAATTATTTATTTTTTTTTTTTTTTTTTTAATCGCAATTTTAATTGAATTTTCATTGCGGGCAAATGACTTTTCTTTAAAAATCTAGTTTAATATATTCTCTCTATGGGGAATTGACATAGAGGCACTATAACATTCAAATCCGAACCTTTGTAGGCCTATATGACAAGATTCTCGCAATGGATTTTTTTCTGATTTTGCAGAGGTAATAGCTCATTGGCTGTCCTCTACTTATATCAGTTGTCAAAATTGTGTGCGGCCACTGTTAATTGCTCTAATATAGGGACAAATTCGCATGGGGTCAAACAGCTGTTCTGGCAGACCCTCTTTAAACACACTCTCTGATTTCTTTTTCAACTTGGGCGGCAGTTCGTGGTGCAGGCTTCTTTTGTTTGGGGGGGATGGTGCAAACAGGGCCAAGTGATATTTTTTTGTGGGAAAGTGTTTTTTTGGAGGGGAAAATATCTAAAATTTGGAGGGGGGGAGGAGAGAAAATCTGATGCTGTCCCACTGCTTCGGTAACCTCTCTCTCGAACCTCTCTCTCCACCCTACCACCAAAAGTTGTGAGCGGTCACTGGGTGATTACAGTGTAACACAATGGATTGGGGTCTAATCAAAATAGACTTAAAGCAATAATAGCCCATTTTTAAATAATAGCACCCTGAATTTTCACACAAATGTTTTATGTTTTGCAACCGTTGTGTTGGTAAATTTCATGATTAAGACACTGTCAGTGATTCACCCAAATGATTCAAATAATGAGAGTTTGCAGGAAGAACTTAAAATGAAGGATCTTTGTAGAATCTCATAGGTTCTTTTCCCACTGAAGAATGACAAAAAGGATAAACGGCAGTGTTCAAAGATATGAATGTTCCATTATTTACGTGTTGTAAGAGAGTGTCCTTATGGACAGTAATGGCTACAATATTCATTTTGTCTATTTTGGTTGCTTCTAGTCTTATCAACACCTATACTTGTTACAAACCGAAACATACACACATCTGATTTTTGTGCATTTTTTTGTTTTTTCTCATGATTTTAGCCCAATCACTGATATTGCCTTTACTAGTCCGTATATTTATGAATTTGACCCAAAACAAATTTCAAAAAATGATTTTGGTGTTAATATACCGTGATTGTCCAAATATATCAAATTAGAAATGGTTTGATCAATTTAAAAGTATCCCAATATTTGGGCTACTCCTAAGGTTTTAAAAAGTATAGTCTACCCTATATATAATCTATTGTTTTAGTACAATAGGCACATAACAGGTTCAAGGTCATCCTGGTGTAAAAATTTACAGATGGTTTGTTTTTGAAAAAACTTGGGTTGTAAAATTGTTTCATTGTACACAAGATGTATATTTTAATTCTTTGTTGACAGTTCTATGTAAGAATTCGAGCTATTGACTAGTGGACCTCCCCTGACCCTGTAGCCAGCCCCAGTCACATTTTGCTTTCTTATTATGCAAACAACGATCATAAATGGTGTGACCAGTTATTTTTGACAAGCCACTTACCAAAACCATGTAGCAAAAAGCTCAAAATATTTGAAACTTGGGATGCCTCTTGAAAAAAATGTGAGTTTAGTGGGCTTATTTATTCGATGAAAAAAAACGAACAGGCTCAGTGCACCCATTGGATACACGCTTTATCCGTTATCACACAGTTTAACTCTGACGGATAAAGTTTGTAAATCCCAGTGGTGGCACTGAGCCTGTTTCATTTTGTGTTGTCATATAATAAGCTTCTTATTGCCTTTAATGAGGACCACAACGCTGATATCAAATAGCGTTCGTGTACTTACAACCAAGAAAAAGTTGTAACCCCCATCAATGCTCATCTGATGGTTGATGTATTCCACTCACTCCTCCCTGCTGCCCCAATGACTCGGCCCATACCAAATAACTCCCAGCACCAGGGGTTTAGGTGAACATTTTGATTAAGAGGGTTGCATTTTAGTATAGCTGTGGGCACAAAATTGCAATCGTTTAAGTTCAAAATCACAGTGGAAGATCGTATTTAACCAGCTGATATTTGAATCGTTCAGGTTGATCAGGCCTGATTTCGTGGGGCCGTGTGACTCACACTGTATGATGTGGCTAATGGTTTGTGCTCTCCCAATCGAATAAAATTAGGGCGATAAATGTGCAACCAAAATGAGAAAAGACAACGTATAAAAATAGAAAGGGGCGCCAAAACGGACAATAAGAACAGCAAATAATGCAAATAAACGACGGGGTGGTGAAATAACTTGGAAAGAAAAGTTGTAACTAAGACAAAAAACGGTGCAGCAAAGATAATAGAAGAAAAGAAACGGATTAAAAAAGAAGGAGCGCCAAAGGAACAAAGTGAGAAAAAATTTAAAGAATTAAAGGAGCGCTAAAATAGCACAGGAATGTGGAGCTAACAAAATAAATGGGCGTCAAAACTGAAAAAAGGGGTTGAAAATATTTTAAGTAACCGGACGCACAGAATGCAAGGGACGATTGAGTTTAAAGGGGAATAATAAGGGGGCGTCAAAAACAGAAACAAAGGGAAAAGGGCTGGAAAATAAGGAAAGGGGCGTTAAAAACCCTGTAAGATTTAATAAAGCTAGTTGTGTTGGGAAATTTGAACTAAGTGTTAAATTATTACATGCAGGTAGGGGCGTTCCCAGCATTTTCAATAGTTCCAATGGGGAGGGCGTGTTGCCGACAAAACTGTCCATTTGCCGACACAATTTCAAAAATTTTCCGGCTCGCGCGCTCGCCGATAATTTATTTATATACATGTGTTATGCACGTTGAAGAAGATGTTGAATGGGGTGCCATTTTCAATTGCCATAGTGGCGCCGAAGTTCACACATCCGTCCAGTTTGGGCCCCCCGGGGGGAGGTCATCCTGGATACGCCTCTGGCCATAGTCTGAGTCTGTGAGGTTGACCCATGCTTTCCTTCCTATCACTCTCAACAGCCTTAGGGCTTACTAGATGGTCGTGTCCACAAACTGCTTAGGTTCAAGGTAGAGGATGACCAAACCATCTGTCATGATCCAGGATGATCAAAAGGGATGATGCGACAGCAGTGTCAGTTGATTGGGTAGCAAAGTGATTTAGTGGAATTTTCTGATCTCAAGGGTGTTGGGGGGGATTAGGCTACCATGTTATCCACACTTCTTGGCGAGATTGATCGTTGAAAGTTCCTCCTAAGGTTTGCAGGAGCAGCCAGACATAATTGGAAGATATTCTACTGGCGTCGCCAAAAGGCAACCACAGAGGATCTCATTGCATCATTCAGAACGACATATTTCTTGGTGAGTGTACACTGTGAATCTGTACTGGTGCAGCGTATTAAGCAGTGAGTATTCAAGCAACCGTCGATGTAGTGTGAAAGGTCGAAAGATGCACTCCATTCTAGTCTGCGAGCTTCTGAGGAGATTGACACACCCAAGGACTGCACTCTTGGCACGATTGCTTGGTATGTGTCGATTGAGTAAGGCTGCAGGTCCATTATGACGCACAAGGTACGTCAGTTGTTGGGTAGTGTGACAGTTTCTTCCATCTAGAGTGATGTAAAGTTTTCTTTTTGTCATCGATTTGCAAGGTGAAAAACAGCTGATGGTCTTGGGTTGATGCGTTTCAAGGTCATCAGTGGAAGAAAGGCTTAAGTGATTAGGTCTTCTGCAGCAACGTTCAAGACTCAAGGAGTTAGCAGCTATCCACGTGCCGTATGTCGGAGGAGTCTCTGAAAATCCCCCTTTGACATATCTGAGACGTAAATGTTGAAGACAGGGTGCCAGGACAGAACCTAGTGGAACACCATTCCGAAGTTTGCACTTTCTGTGGCATTGACCATTTGATGTCTCCAGTAGAAGGATCGGTACTGGATGCGCCTAGATATGAACTTGCACAAGGCTTGACATCGGAAAAAAATTTATGTAGCTAAGTAGAAGAGACCTAATGCCAGACTTATAAAAATGCAAACAGTGATCTATGAAGACGTCCAAACATCTGCTTTCTGGAAGGCTGTTTCGATGTCAGTAACTAGTTTGTTATCTGTTTCTAATCAGTTGTTGATTAGCTCTTCAAAATCCAGCTTGTGTACATCTAGTTTTGCCTCGACCATATCATTGTATAATTACAATAATAGTTATGTAGAAGAGGTAACTTTTATTCAAATCTTCTGCAAAGTGTCAATTTTCAAACATTTAAAATGATTTTTAAAAACAAATTGGGTCTCATTTTTTAGGTCGGGATGAAGTTAGTATTTCTGCAACCACTTAAAAATGCGGCACCTTTAACATGCGGTTTATTCCGTTAACATTGCCGAATTCGTAGCCTGTGGCAGATCTACTAAATTCTTTCCTTTAGGTCGTCCAATGTAAACGTTGGTATACACCTTTGATTGAAAAGTTGGCAAAGCTTATTCAGGGCAGTGAATTACAAGTAGAGAACCGTCTCGTGGTATTCACAAGTCAGTAATGCTCGCCAGTGAAAAAATCTCTTTCCAAAAAATATTTCTCAAATAGACCTATATCCAATCATGGACTAGACCCCCATCGGCAGGGAGCTTTCTAAGGTCTGCCTTGACTTAGTGTCATGAATTGTAGAGGGATTTTCTAGTACAAAAAGTAACGTCATTGCTGATATGTGGTAACCAACCTCCATAGTGATGTCCTATGTCTGCAGCAACCCACAGAGGAATCGAAAAACATCATCAACTAATCCAGGATGGTCTTAGCCACCGGAGAACACATGACAATATGGAAAGCAATCAATGTTATGCTGACAACAACATCGAAGTCCTCAATATGAGCTCGCTCGGGTTCATAGTTACTCAGTCTACAAAACCTCCATCAGTAGACTTCAAGACCTCATTCAGCCTAGGGAATCCCACAAACCTACTTCTTATTGACGATTCACAGCCTTGGTACCCAATGGGGGGGACTACAATGAAATAAATAACGACGCCAAGCGTCCAAGAATAGATAGACAGTCAACATCTACGTCTCCTAAACGATCCTAAAGCTGCCGCACGCCATTTACAGTTGCCCGTTGAAGAGCCAGGTTAAAACCATGATCTAGCTATTGTTAGCAAAAACATCTCTAACCGGTGTAGCAATATTGTTCTGGATCCTGTTGCACTAACCCAGCATCGACCAATTGGTGTTTAAGTCAACGCTGCAGTAAGACCCACCAAAGTGCCTTGTGAAGGTGCAACGAGAGATTTCACATATCAGGGATACCTAAAAAAAGAAAGTACTGATTTTTTGTCCTGATGTTAAAGCTTTCCGTCAATACTATCCCCACCTGAAGGATTAAGCTGAGAAATGGTTCTTGGTACAAAAATTGCGAAATCTCTGTAAGTTGTATAGGAGCAAATACGAAAGTCGCCTATGTTTCCATTGAAATATGAGCAATCAAAATGCTCCAAAACACCAAACTATGATAAATTGCCCACTAGTGAAAAAGACTGCCTGGAGATCCATACCAAGGGCTGTAGGACGGAATATATACCAGGCCTTCCAGGACTGTGGGAGAATATTCAAAGTATCTACCTACTACTACCATGTTTGAAGCTATCCCTCAGCTATAAAAAAAAAACAAACTTGCTAAAGGAGAAGGTTCGGAGAGGATCTACCAGGAAAAGATCAAAACATGGATACTTTAATTGAATCCACTGATGACCGATATGACCCATAACAGCAAGAAAGCATGGGTCACCATACAAAAGCTTCGAGGGGATCCAAACAGAACCTACACAGCAGCCAAATGTTACACCCAACCGAGTTGCCCACCAACTGCTTTTAAATGGCAAGTGCAGCAAGAAGCCCAAGAAGATCAAACTATAGACCGTAAGAGGTTTAGTGGCGACACTGGTTTCACTCGCCCTTTCAACATGGAGGAATTGGAATCCGGTATTGCTAAACTTCAACCAGGAAAAGCAGTAGGCCTTGACAATATCTCAACTGAGCAATTGAAAAACCTCGACCCAGTAGCATGGCTTCTTGAGCTCTACATATACAATTGTTGCCTTATTTCCCACAGGTTCCCAAAGATCACATGTTATGGCACTTCTAAAGCCTGGGAAAGATCCATCTAATCCCAAGAGCTATACCAAAATTGGCCGATGTAAAGTTTCCTTGCAGAAGTGGGGCTATCTGGAAGCAGATCAGGATACTACCTGTGGTTGTGGAACAGCACCACAGACAATGGAACATCTCTTGGTCTGTCCACTGCTGGAGCAACAATGCACAAACAAGGACCTTGCGGAATTCAGTGAAGCAGCCAGACGTTGTACCCATGCCTACTCCATAAGAATTTGGAACTCACCAAGGATATCCGCTTGGCTGAGCTTATCAAGGATTGCTTTCAAACAGGATGTTCTTGATCAGCTAGGAGCGAAGAAGAGCCGATGGCGTAAGCTCAAGAATGGTTTCTACCACAAGGGAGCATGCTTGCACCGCTCCTGTTCAACTCTATACCAACGACCAACCTGGGGGTGCAGGAACCCGTCGTTAATACGGATGCAGGACGATCTTGGATGTGGTGCACAAGGATTGCAGACTTCACCAGTTGTTGATAAGAGAGACTCTCCCAAGCTTGGATGAACTCGCTCCTTACTACGAGGAAAAACCACCAACGTGCAAATCCATCCAAGACACAGGCGTGTGCTTTCCATCTACGCAACCGTGAAGCCAAACGTCAGCTTAAAGTAACCTGGTCTGGAACACCCCCTGGAGCACTGTGATAACCCTGTCTACCTAGGAGTTACCTTGGACCGCACTCCCTCTCTTATAAGATCCACATCAAAAAGACGAAGAGTAAAGTATGTTCACACAATAACATCTTGAACAAACTCACTGGCACAAGATGTGGTGCTCGCCCACATACCCTAAGATCCACGGCACTTGTCCTGTACTACTCATGCAGAGTATGCTTGCGCTGTATGGGAAAGATCAACACATGCCAATAAGCTTGATCCAGCATTAATGGCTTCTGTCCGGGCTTATCACAGGATGTCTTCGTCCAACCACCAACGGAGAACTAATACATCCAAGTCAGGAATTGCTCAACCAAACACCGTCGTAGTGTAGCGATCATGCAGAGAGCGTAGCTGCAAGGATCTATGTGAAGCACCCTATGTCTGGACCTTAAGCGCCACCTTGCCACCGCCTTACATCCAGAGTTCTTAAGCAAAGTCCAACCTCTTGAATCAGTCTCTAAGGATATAAGAGAGTCGCATTGTGGAAAGAAGACTTGCTATCAACCAAGTAACATCTATTGGTATTGACCTGGTGAGCATCTTCCACCTAGTTGGGTCATTGGGCATTGCAACAAAGTAGTTGACACTCTCATTTTGTATTTGTTTAGCGAGATAAATGGCAAACAAAAAGGTCACCCATTGACCTCTATTGAATCCCGAATTTTAAAAATATTTTTAAGACGGTGCAAAATTTTTTGTTTGCGTCTCTGAGGAAAGTGAAACAATTTTGGAGCCCATTTTGAAGACATCGGAGCATTTAAGATTTAACCTTCGTGATGAACCTTTGACATTTGACGATTTTTGTTGTATATCGCCATAACCGTAAAGTAGTACAAACATACCTTTTTAAATCCCTTGTAACGAGACAACACTTTGGTTACCTTTTTACAGTGTCCAATGCATTATTCATTATTTGACCCCTGCATTATCAATTGACCCCTGGATTCCGCCCACCTTTTTACGACGGGCACCCCCGCTAATTTGTGTTTCATTAGTCTCGTAGAAGACAACTTCCACTGAGAAATGATGTCTTTGCTCTCCACGGTCACGGATTGCTTCAAATGACCCAAATAACCTGGAGCTGACTGCGTGGGCTGAATTGCGATGCTCAACAGATTGAGAACGCAGAACTGGGCCAAGTCGAAAGTTTCTTGTAGAGTGCGGCTACCTGAAGCAATCAGACTACTACTGTGTTTGTGGAACAGCGCCACAGCCAATGGAACATATCTTGTCTGCCCACTGTTGGAGCAACAATGTACCACAAGGACCTTTGGTATGCAATGTGAGGCAGCCAGACATTGTACCCATCTCTGGCATCTGCTGGGTCATTTGAGACCACTGTGTTTGGACACGATAAGAAGAGAGCGCAGTGATGGATCAAGTTCATAACTTGTTGTGCTTATACATTGAGACAAGGCAAGGGTTCTTATGTGGGGTTGTAGGGTAACAGATGAGGAAGTCAACGTCACTTAGGGTCTATCTTGTGCATGTGGTATACACTTTTGGTTCAAATGTCCAGCTTTTTAGTGCAATGATTAAGTTAATCCCTGGTATGCTAAGACATTGAAGACGGTATCTGAAAAAACGAGGGGTGATTGATAAGATCTAAGCCTAAGGTAGAACGAGATATGTATAAAGTTCAAACTTACGCCGTCTACAGTTCATTTCAGATGAAAATTCCAGAAGTTTCATGTGTATATCTGTTAATTGTTTTTTAAATTGCAGGTAATCAAAGTAAGATTTTGCCGCACCTATTGAAGCAATTCCTTGTTCATTTTGAGTAATACTTCAAAAGGAAGGTAAACATTTTCCACCATTTTAAATGACATTATTATGTTCATACAACACCATAGAATTAGTAATCTCTTCTATGAGGTACTAATAATGCATTCTTTTTTTAAAAAGATGTGATAGACAATTAAAGTTGGCTAGGGATTCAGCTTCACTATAAATAATAATATTATAATTACCATTTATTGGCCTATGGCAATTGAAAAGGTTGACATTTCATGGAAAATGAATAAAATGTCATCTCAATTCTCTTTTCTGAATATCAGTGATCAAGGGACATACACTATGCTACATTGACTCGAGCAAATAATGGCGTTATTGATAAATAAATCCACCTGGTATTCAGCGGACAAATCACTCCAGATTCCCCTTTGTTTATTTGGAACTGCGGAGCTATTGTTACTGTCCATGCAGTTGAAAAGATGTCAGGCGTTATAGACTCGTTATCCCCACCCAGTTTAGGGTATACTTTTCACACAGAAGTCCCAAGTACGAAAATAAGGTATTGTCATTGATTCCGTCATGCTCTGTATGATGTTGGTCAGAAGCGCAGGACGGAATCAATGGCAATACCTCATTTGTATGCTTGGGACTTCTATATGAAACGTCTACCCAGTTTGGATTGAGCTGGTCTCGTTCGCGATTAAAATAAACTTTGAGGTTCTACTGTGAGTTCAATCATTTGACTGTATATTTCATCATTTATTGAAAAAAGAAACTAATGTGAACAAAATTCATGGTGGATATGTTGCTTGGTAAGCTGTGACCTAACATCTTTGTGCAGAACCAAGATCCATAACTTATTGCTGGACCACATTTCTATTTAATTTACCACCATGTAATTAGAAAAATACAAAGAAGGGGGTCTAGCGACCTATGCTAACAACGCGGTAAATAGAATAGAATAGACCGTATTCAATATGACATCAGCCACCAGACATGTTGGTGGACAAGATGCATACATTCCAGGACTACAATACATTAAGCTGTCAATCGATCCATATTTAGCGATTGCACAGGGATCATTGACAGGTGAATGTATTTAGTACTGGAACTTGATGCGTCTATCTTGTCCACCAACATGGCTGGCTATTGAATACGGTCTATAGGGGTTACGCGGCAAGTTACTGTAAATGAAGTTTTGTTTCTGCACAAAGATGTTAGGTCACAGTCTGCCAAATAAGCTCAAATAACTTTATTTCATGATTTTTTGTTCATCTTTGTTTCCTTTTCTGAAAAATGATGAAATACGGTCAAAGTTAATTGAACGCACAGTAGAAGCTTAAGGTTTATTTATTCGTGAAAGAGGACAAGTATCTTGCACTTTGCGTCATGAAAAAAATAGCTCCATCTTAATCGAGTGATTTTTTTTTTTTTTTTTTTTTTTTTTTTTTTTTTTTTTTTTTTTTTTTTTTTTTTTTTTTTTATAATGTACATCTACTGGTCACTAATATTTAGGAAAAGACATTTTATTCATTTTCAAACAAATGTGCAACTTTTGCACTTGGCATACCCCAGAGTATTGAAAGGTATAGACAATAATAACTGCGCAGAAATCAGTTACTTCGCCGATATGCGTAACCAATTTCCTTATGCAAGCATCTCTCTCTCTCTCTCTCTCTCTCTCTTTGATCCCATGGAGTAATACTTAAATATATTAACGAAATAAAGCGCAAACATAATCATGAATCGCGCTACTATG
>JAMKCH010037598.1:0-13665 GCA_023653785.1 Ophioderma brevispina | reverse complement strand
GGTGGATCGTTGATTGATGATTGATTGTATTCCTTTCATTCATTCATCATTCATTCATTCATTCATTCTTCACCACTGCACAATGTCATGTAATATCCTTTTTTCAAATTTCTAAGCTTTGTTCAAGGAGTTACTTACTCTGTATAGGGTTTATAGAGTGCACTTAAAAAGCTAAAATCTCAAATACCTGCTTTATAAACTTTGTTACGTAATAACCTTGCTTTTTGAATATCGATGCTCTGATATTTTTATGCATCATCTCTTCTGATATCAGGTCAAATTTGTGGAAAATATCAAATGCATGGTATAATGGGTTTTAACCATATTGAAGAAAATATAAATATAAAAAAGTCCTTTTTGTCAAAAAAATGGCTAAAAAAAAACGCGTTTTCGACCTAATTTTCTACTCTATAGCACCCTTACACATAACCTAAAAAATTGGTATCATCTTGTAGACATTTTGATTGCTTTTAATAATGACGTCACCGGCACTATTTTTGGAGGGTGTAAAAAAGGTTATAACAAAAATTATGCTGTTAGGTAAAAAAAGCGGCCGTTTTGGACGAGGAACGCCAACATTGGATTTTTATTTTTTCGCAAGAGGCATTTAACAACATCACTTGTTCATACCCCCCAACATAATACACTATGCATGATGGGGTCAAAAATTTTAGAGCATTAGGCTGTAAGGTCCAAAATTTTCATAATCGAAGATACGGATTGATGGCTCCTGGACGACACTGCGCTCGCCCGTGTAACAGCCCCCCGTGGATGTTAGAAATGCAACCACTATTTCCACTTTAAAACTAACTAGACTGAAGACATACCTGATTTTTATCAGAGCTAGTTAGTGTGGGTGGCAAATTGGTCATATGCGGACATCTTTTTTTTTTATATTGAAATGTTATTATCATAGTATATTTATTTTTACATATTACATTGTGTTTTATTAATTATACATTAAGAAACTGTATTTTTTTTGATATTTTGTGTGATTATGTACAACGCTTAGATACTTTTGTTGTTAGCGCTTTAATAAGTGATAATTATTTTCTTATTATTAGTATTGCCAACGTTGCTAAGATACTTTACATTACTTTTCTTTGTTGTCATTCTACAGGGCCAATATATAAACACCATGAAGGAAATCACTATCTTCTCTCATCATTCTTATAATCGTTTGACCGATTCAAAAGGGTTTGAGCTATCCAACAACACCTTGTATTGGCACTTCCGATGGAATGAGTTTGTCACCCTATCCCTTGCACAGGTCCGGGCACCTGGCCTTCTAGAAGATCCTGTGCCATATCAAATAACTTTTGGACCCAACAAAGATTATGTCCCTCTTTGGTAAATGTGGGTAAGTACTACATAATGATAATAAGGGCGTTTAGAAGTCATACCAGAAGCGGTGTATGGGCAGGCTCACATGTCCAAAAATTCGAAAAAACCTGGTTTTTCGGCGAGAATCCAAGGTTTTTTTTTTCGACGAGCGAAAAAATAGGATTCAAAATTTTAAAACCTGGTTTTTTCTACAGAAACTTGGTATATCGGTGAGACGTTTATCAATCTCAAAAACTTGAATCTCGCCAAGAAACCAGTTTTTTAAAGTCGAAAACCGATAGTCTCGCCGATAACCCAGTTTCCATTGAAAAACAAGGTTTTTCAATCGAAAAACCTTGTTTTCCTCTCTCGGCGAGAATCAAGGTTTTTCAATCGAGAAACCTGGATCTCGATTGAAAAAACTTAAATTCCTCGTTTTCGATTGAAAACCGGATTCTCGCTGAATTGCCAAGTTGTTTTTTTTTCGAAAAACCAGGTTTTTCAAACCGAAAAAACCTTTTTTTTCGGCGAGAATCCATTTTTTCAATCGAGAATTCAGGTTTTTCAAAACTTTTTTTTTCTCTCGAGAATCCAAGGTTATCAAAAAACCTGGTTCTCGCCCACACCATCAAGGTTTTTCGAATTATTAGACATTGAGCGTGCCATAGGCGTGTGCTTGTGCGTGGATGCGGCGATTTTTTCATGGATCCATCGGGCAAAAATGTGTCCCGGTCACTGCAAACAGTCTGGTATTAGTTCGCGCTATTTCTCATCATGATGAAAAAACCCACCTATCTAAAAGTACGCGCACATATCAATGTACGCGAACATATCAATGTGCATGGCATGGAACGGCTATTCCATTTAAGATTCATATTTCCTCATTTGGAAACTTAAAAATAAATACGAGCCATATACTTTCTATAACACTAAAATCATCAACACTACTTTAAAAGCTGAGATATAGCATTTAGCGGCCATCTTGGATATTTAAGGGGATTTATGGGGTTTTGGATATGTTGTTGTATGACATTCTCTTTCTGGTGCAAAAAATCAGCTCATACATTTTTTTTTGCGGGTCAAAACCCACAGGACCCACACAAGTTGGAGACTCAAGCCAGAGATTGCCACAGACCGGTGTAAAAGTATTTAACCAATGGCTATTACACTTCATTTAAATTTTCCACATGGGTGGTGTTTTAAAATGGAATGTCCGATGCAGATGTCGCCATAGTATTCCTTGTTGTTTTTGATAAAATTAAGAAATAACTGGTCAAATTAATTAATGTAAAAATAAACAGTTCAAAAGACCATCAGCCCCCCCCCCCCCCCATGTTGCCAATTATTAAATTTGATACAATTTCAGGTGATTTAACCTACTAGAAAAGATTTGTTAGAGAAGTATTTTCCCTTTGAGTTTCATTAATGGGTTGACCCTTCTTGCTTTAAAATCAACCACTTCGGTACTGTGATTAAGATTTGTTGATATTGTCCTTGTTCAATTTGCTCCCGTGGTGTTTCAATTATTATTGAAGCTGCTGAAGAGAAGTGGTTTCTTTTGATTTTGTCGCTTCCCGCCGGCCTTCCCGCTTGAGATGGTCCAAAGATGTTTGATGGTAATTCCAGGCGCTCAATTATTTTGGAGAAATGTATTATGTGTTTTATTTTTTCTTGGATTTATCCATTGTAAAATCCCACTAAAGAAAGAAAGGATCGTGTTTGTTTTTAATAAATAGAAATATTCAAGGAGAAGGCTTCTATGGTTGGATGAATGAAACTTTATTGCTTTCAGTGACATGTTACAGTTGGGGACAAATCACCGTATGGGAACCTTTGCTGAGTGTATTGAAATAATACCTTAATTTGGCATTTACCCTAAATGTCTAAAAACGACGATAGCATCTCTCACAAAGAGATTTTATTTTCACCTAGTTACATGGGAGGCCATCGGTCGCAAGCACATTTAAAGGCTTCATTCTACAGGGTCGACACCCAAACTGATAATGCAGTAACTGGCACGTTTGTTGCGAGAAGGTGACTCGAGGACATTCGTGACTTATACAATTGCCCACGATTCGGCGGTACGAAACTGAAATAAAATTAATAGTTCTTTCCACATATCATCGTTGTCCTCATCGTCGGTGGCTGGTATTGATTACTTGCTTTCACGATCATTTTCGATCAATAATCATAGACGTTAGTAATCATGCCACATTTCTTTTCTTTTGTCATCATGATATCAAAATAGTGTCACTACACATTCGTGACATAATTATTTCAGTTTATATTTTAACAAGGATGTATACCGGACGGGACAATTCTAATGAAGGAAAAAAACTAGGGTCCGTTTCATTTGGCAAGCACCTGCGTACAATTTAGGAGATGTAGGATCAGGTAAGATGCTATTTTATATTTAAAAATAAAATACGATATTACGCCGTGTTTTTCTATGAAACACCGCCCAAATTATTTCCATGGGATTGTACCATATTCTGAGTAATGACGTTCGAAGAAGGCGGCCGTTTACGACAAAAAATGGTACAACCTGTGCAGTATCAGGGTCGTTTTTACAGAAACGAGGAGAAAAACAACCATAGCTGTATTTTATTGGCATTTTTAAGGCATGTATTAAAATTTGGTATTCTTTAAATCTCAATTTTGTTGGACGTTTTATGGTAGTGGCGGGAGGATTTAGGGAAAAAGGCCACTGTCAGCCTCTTAAGGGGGTGCCGTTTTTTTAGTGCGTGAGGTAGAGCAATATCCAGTTTAGTGCAACTAGGGTGTGTATGAGACGGCCTGAGAGCAATATTTTAGTGGGCCCATGTCACAGCTGCTGACACTGCTGGGACTCTAAATCAGCCACTGTTTATGGCAAGCTATGAAAAGGCCACAACGCGTTTTGCTTTCTGCAAACGCGTTGCTTTGGAAAAGCAAACGCGTTGCCTTTCGATGGCGGCTAAGGCAACGGTGCTTTATTTCCCAAGCAAGCATTGTAAGCAATACATTATGACTTTTAGCTTGCAAAGACATACCCTTTCAAAACTTTCAGTCGATAACAACCAATGACACGCATTTGATGTTCTAACAACGGATAATAAGCAACCTTTATGGACAAATGAAATGGGGGGTTTAATGACCAGAGTTTAAATCACGCCTACGGCCAGACGGAAAATTTCAGGCTAAAGATATTTTGAAAAAAAAAAATGCGCTTCTTTTAAGGCAAATATAGGCTGACATAGCACCTAATGTAGCAAAGTAAGTCTAAAGTCAGGCCGTTATGATTCTAATTCAGCGAAAAACCAGATAGTTCTTCTATAACATGCATGGCTAAACAAGGTAAGGACATCGCCGATAAGGAATGGAGGACGCCCTCTGTAGATTTCATGAAAGCAGATGAACTTGAAACATTCCGCATTTTAAAGGGACATGGCCAAAGTTTAACTTTTACCGTTTTGCAAAAAATCCCACTTTACATAAATCCCTAAAAGACGGTTTTTTATGTAAAATTATAAGACAGGCTTCAATGGGAACTGATTTCCAAAAATATGAACCCTTTCCCCCCCAGAACCACGATACCGCTTTGCAAGGATTGTCGTTAGTTAGTAAGGCCAATAATATATGATGGGCATTCTGGTTCTTGGGGGGAAGGAAAGGCCTCATTTTGCATTGTTTTGTTTTCTGGGGGGGGGCCTTGAACACTAAATGGATTGCCAAAACAACACCAAACATATACATACATACAGCCAACATCACTATGTGTTACAGGTATGGCTAATCTACCAAGGGCTCAGTTCAGAAGCCTTTAATGGGCACAGTTAAACGACAGCTGGGACCTGTGCTCTGGGTATCATACATCATACTAAATACAAGGTGATGTATTGTCAATACAATGGTGAATGAAAGGGAAAGCTATTGAACGGTGCCATGGGAAAATTGTGATTTTATTAGCTCATAGCGCTAGCAAGCTTGCTCATAATATCAAAATAGCGAGGTCATTGGGCAATTGTTGTTTATTCCAGAGTCTGCTTTGTGTGAAGACAGTTATAGAATCAAATCTACAGTAGCATAAGCTAATGGTATTTGGGTTATGTTATTAAGGGCTGCCTCCCTGTAGCTTCTTTGTAGCTTATAAGGCCAAAAGGCATGTATACACGCACTTACAAGCCCTGATAAACAAAGGGCAAGTATGCAACCATTCTTCCTGTTTCTTTTTAAGTAATAAAATGATCATTGAAATGCAGGCATGCTCTAAGCTTTTCCAGAGAGCATGCCCCCTGAAACTTTCTCAGTTTGTCATTTTTCTTGAACAAATGTATTGTGGGGAGAAAAAACACATTGCTACATGTTAAAGTAGTTGTAAAACACCACTAAAACTATGGTGAAAAATAACTATTATGATGATAGAGGGGCCTCCTTCTCTCCTTCCGGGCGTGTCCTTTGTTCAGTTTTGTCGGGCAGACTGCACGCTTGGTATTCGACATGCAATGCAGCTTTAGGACAGGAAGTATGTTTTCACCAATACGAGGTTTAGAAAACCGGCCGTATGCTGATGCAGATGCGGTGCGCAGTGAGAGCGCCAAATGTCCAGCTGCTGAACGACATCGACGAGTGGAACTTCTAATTATGCTGTACATTTCTGAACACACCTGGACTTGGTCGTTCTAACGCATTACCGCATCTGCATCTGCTATGCATACGCTCGGTTTCCAAAACCTCGTAACTCAACAATGCCAGTATAGTGTAGCGATACTCTACGATTAAGAAAAAAACTAGTTGACTCACCTCAAACTAATGTATCTGTTAATATGTAGTATCCCGTATACGTGCAAAAATTTTAAAATGGCAAGGGTACAAAGGCAAAACACATGGGGATGCGCGATTAGAATCGGGGATGGGGGAGGTGCATTTCATTGGTTTTCTCCGGCGGCAGCGGCAGCGAGGGCAGCGAGATTGTTTTAACATAATTATTAAGTGTCTTCCACTTATTTTTTGTTAAGTAGGCATTTATTTTATAACAGATTAAAAAGACTTTTGTTCAACCCCTTCTGAGGATTTTGCGGAAGTTTTTATTTATTCGCAAAAAATAAAAAAAATCCCCTTAGTCAGATAGATAAAACCTGTCAATGGATGCGATGTCCAAATATAAGATAAATCCGTTGTTTTTCCTCAAGTAATTGAGATAACTTTAATGTCATTTGTCCCTTTAGGGGCACCGTAGGACCGGTCCTCTGAATATATATTATGAGAACATAGAGTCCCATATGTTGCAGCAACGAAAGGGTACGTATTTACTAGTATGATTTTAAGCATCATATTTTCTTTCATAATCCTTACAGCTAGAAACATATTAGAAAGATAATCGATATCCATAATCAGAATAGTCCCCTCTAACATTTGTACAGGGAAGTGTACCCAATAAGTACGCACTGTACACTTCCGCTGGTTTCATATGTCACTATACTAAGAGTACAAGCAATACAGTAGTTTGAAACCGGGGCTTTTGATATAAGGTCCCAGGAAATGCCAAATAGAATTGATGGGGTTTGTGTCAGTCTACAAGGAGGGATGGAAAGCATTCAATCTTTGGTTGGTGATGACATCAATTGGGGTGGTGCTATTGATTTTTGAGAGAGTAATAGAAATTCCAAGATGACTGGTTGTAAATCTATCATGACACTGACTGAAAAATCAATAATGATCACTAATGAGCCTTGGTTAGTGTATTCTTTTTTCTGGCCCTGTTTGTTGGAATGGAATGTCCCCTCTAAAAGATTTGGAGTAGGTTTATCATTCATTTCCTGGGACCTTTAAGGTTGATGAAAAATTTATGAATGAAACATTTTGCTGACAAAGATCACGTTACTGCACAATGCGCGCGAAGAGCGCTAAAAATTTCATTTAGAACTAAAATTGTTAAAATGTAATTGTAATTAGAACAAACTAGCACGAATGTGCGAAATATACCATGAACTGTTTAATCTAAAATATGGGTTATTTTCGTTCAAAAAACACCTGAACGGAGTACAATTGGGTGGATGTCGTATTGCCATCCCCTCTATCAAAGTATTGGGGTATACCCACCCCGGATTACGCCCATTCCCCCAAACAATATTTTCCTACTGGTTCCATTCTAGTACATCAAAGTTAGAAAAGAAACGAAACTGTCCAATGTTAATTATACTGTGGACTTCGCATCCTATGTCATTATGGGTATTGTACTAATATTCCCTCTCACTCTTTAAAGATCCGACAAGGCTTCGGAAATATGATATGCAAAACGGTTACTTAAAAAGGTTGAATAATAGAATCTCGTTTTATATTTAACATAATTTAGTGCCGCCTGACGCAATGAAAATTTATGTAACGGAAACCAAGGGACAGTACCTACACAGAATACAGCGAAAAACGCCGATGTATACATTGTAACAGGACTGAAGACTTCCGTTGCGAGGCTACCAATTCCAATCCACCAGTCACAATCACCTGGACCATTGGCGCGCTTTACAAATGTCATTGAACATAGCAATAGCGGAGATACTCTCACTAGTGGTTTTAGCGATTACAAACGTTCTATCGTTCAGGACCTGCAAGGGAGTGCGTTTCAGGTGACGTGTGCTGCAACCAATGATGCTATAGAAAGAACTTCAGCAACATGCACAATGGACAAGAACGCTGACGTTCGAGTTAGATGTAAGATACTGATTTTTTTTGTTGGTTTTTGAACAAAAAATATTAATCATAATTAATAATAACAAATAATGTGGAGTAGTAAGAGTCGAAACAAGCTGTTGGGTCTCGTCAATCAAGCAAATAGCAAGTAGGATCCAAGCACCTTCATCCTAGACTAATCGACTTCAGGATTGTACGGTACGTCAAATTAGCTGCTTTGCAGCCACATTAGATTCGTGGTGTTTCATGTAGTTATGGGGGGATAAGACAATCCTCAACCCGTTACGCTTATAGAACTACATCAGTACATCAACAATTAGGGGAAACAAGGATTGTTGCCGTAACCCGAGCGCACCTAACCAAAAAATTGCCAAATCATTTTTTATGCATATTAGCACAAAAAAAAATTGCGACCGACCCATGATTTTCATTACAATTAAATAACAAACAAAAATTACAAACAGAAAGAACAAACAAAAAAGACAACAAAATAACAACAACAAGAGAATAAACGACCGTGGTTTATTAATTGGAAAAACAAAACAGAAACATGTGAAGTGATTTGAGTACAGTATGAAGGTCACCCCCCCCCCCCCCCCCCCCCCCCCCCCTAATAAAACAAAAAACAATACAATAAAAATCCGACCCCGCCGACCCAATATTTTGGGTAAGCGCACTAAATGACCGTTTAGTAGGGTGCTAACGGAATAAAGCACGACTGGCATATGTTTGAAGTTATCCGGAATGGAAAACATACAAATCAGTTCTCAGTCCATGCTACTAAGATAGGACCAGTAGACTCTTCAGTGGAATGAGGGAGGAAAACGGACGTGGTTTACTTGTTAACATATTGTGACTTATTGAAGCATACACAGAGGAAACCGATTCGAGTATCAAATGATTTAATGGGATATAATGTACTGCAAAGAAAATAACATGTAAACCGAATTTCTGCACCTTGCGAAGCGCCACTGAAATTCGCACTGGGGGAGAAATTCGTCATCTTTGCTATCAAAAAAAAACACAGTTTTGGACGGCACCATTACCAGGAAAACCAATTACGTTTTTCAGTGCTAAGAGTAAGTTTAAATTGAGGACTAGTCTGATAAAAACATACCCATAAAAAGATTATTTGACGCTCTGGAAAATTTCTTATTCTTATTTGTAACACCAAGGTGGTGGGTTGGGGGGGAAATAGAGCGCATTAACTGTTACGAATAATGGATACCAACAGGGTGGTGTATAAACTGTGTAAAAATGTTCTCATAGACGATTCTGAAATTCCTGGAAGGCAAAAACTTGTACAGTATCCCGAGATAATCAAGGATGACGTAAGTAGCTAGCACTTAGTGTAGGTCAGGGTCTAAAATCTCTCAAAACAAGCGCAAGTACGCCGGCGATCAAAAAGGGCCACCCTACGCTTATTAGGTCGTGTTACAAAAACCCGTATTACCGAAACTCGGTGAGGTACTACCTTCACATTTTTTCACTAATGACGAAAAATTATAAACAACAACAACAACAAACAATTACTTGGAAACTTTTTACGGAAGCTTTTAAAGTTTTTGCGCACCCGAGAAAGTCTCATGGGGGGGTAACCCCCTTCTCTGGAAAGACGAGGGTAAATAACCATTAGCTAATGATTATCCGCCCAATATGTATCTTTACAAACGATGGGATCCATTTCTAAAAGAATTGGCAAATCAGATCAGGTTTTATCCGTCAAACAATAAACAGCACATGTGGTGGTTTGAATTAAAATTAAGGCTGTAAATTAAAAACATTACGCTGTTTTTTAACAGTTAAATTAAACTGATAATCTCTACTAAACGATTGTATAATCAACTATGTCCTTTCGACAACATATATGTAGGTAAAGAATTTAAAACACGCCGTTGTGAAAATAATGGATGTTTTGATAAGGTCTGGCTGCCTGTTGACCCCGAAATAGCGGAATCTATAAACAGACACATTAATCAAACACCACTATTTATAACGGGTGTTTCTCATTATTTATTCCCCGTGATTCCTTCAAGATTCCTTCGATAATTTGAAATTGGACCAAATTTGCAATTTTCAGACAAAATCGTACAAAGACAAGGTATATTTTGATTATTTGCTTATATAAAAGAAAATAGCTTATTCGACCCACGACATACATTTGTATGGTAACTTATGCTTATATCATAGGGCATTTCTTCTAGGAATAAAGATGTAAACCACTAGACTAGGGAAAGGAAGAACGTCCTCTACCATCCCACTACTTTTGGTATTTTGGCGACGGATGAAAAAGGGTGCACTAGGGTTAATTAAAGAACACGTTGACCTTGAATACCCCCAAAGCATGTCATAGACGATGCTAAACGGGGCACATGAATGCTCTTACGTGTTATGAGACCCGTTACCAAACCATTCCATAGGTTAATTGCTAAAAACATTAATGGCAAAAAAAATTAATCTGGTGGGACGAGTATTTATAATCAGATGATGAATAAATTAATAAGAGTCAGGACTTTACCCAGCTATGAGATCATCAAGCATCAGTATCATCAGGTCCTATTTAAATCAATTCTTAATACAGTGGGGCCGCCACACCAGTAATTACTTAGCTGAAACCGACGGTAGTAGTGACTGGGATGGCAACCCCAACGACAACCGCGCTTTCCTCGTTGAGGGAGGCAATATATGTTCGTGTGTAGTGTCCGGTGTGATTCCGGAAGCAGATATATCCTGGATTCTCCAGAGAGAAAGTGACGGTTCAATCATTTCAGGCAACGATGACACCATCACTAGTCCAGAAAACGAAGAGCTGCGATTGTAGAAGAAAGAACTGCACCGTACAACTTACAAGCCCCACTTCTAGATACGACCACTTCACGTGGTGTTTGCCAATGGGCAGCTTCCAATGGCTTCTACAATGACGACAATGATGGAACAACAAGAGCTTATGTGAACAAAAAGTGTAAGCATGTGGAGAGAGTTGAAGGAAACACATTTTCACTCTTTTAGTTTTTCAACCAGACCCAAATCAGTCCCTTTTTATAAACAAGGAAAAGGAAGGAAATGTGAGCCAAATGCCTATCCCAAACGGCATTTACTGATTTATTTCCCGAGCGTTGACTGATTACTGACTGTACATTAGCTTAATAAATTAGAGTATGTTTTAGAAAATTATCGTATAACCATTGTTTTGAAAATGCTTACGCCAATTCTGCGATGATGAATTAATGCAGTTTGGCTTGGATTTGACAATTTTGTTCATGATGTTTTAAACAATATCTTTACATTAGATTGAACATACATATTTCCACTCGTAAGTGTTTGCTTGGTATTTGGTACAGAAAAGTCGTAAGTGGCAAAACTAATGTGATTTTGATTTGCCTAATTTAAATAGAGAGTATAAGTGGATTTTCGCATATTTTATTTATATGAAAAAACAATAAATTTCACACTTTCCCAAAACGCAAACACTCAGCTTTTTAAAATTTGGACTTTAATTTTTAGGATCCTCTATGCGAAATTTCTCTCTTTGAACTTTTTATTGACAAACACGTTCATATTTTGTTTGTACCAAAATAATAGAGGGACCAACATGTTGTTATCGCCGTGCGAGGTTTCGCAGCTTCGCGGGCATTTTGTGTAGCAAATTATCTGGTAGTTGTTTCATTTTTTTTGTCTAGATCTAACGTTCTTATGAACTTTATTTAAATTGCAGGGGGACCTAGCCGGGTTGCCGGAAGCGATGATAGCCCTTCGATATAGCGAAGGTGATAAATGAAATGAAACGCTTGTCAACATCACAAATGATATAATATCTTGAAACTGGCAGGTTGTATATCTTTAGATGCGTAGCCAAAACAATATATCCATTAGACATGTTAATCGGATTACAGTTCGATTCCCTCGATCTTCCACTTTTCTTATACGACACAACCAACGGAAGATGACGTTGAGAGGGGATAGATGGGGAAAATGAATATTGCCTTACCGTCTAAGCGGACACCAATCCTTCGTTTTATGACATATGGGCGAGACGGAAGTGACACCATCTTAGAAGATAGCCCCTTTTAGCTGAGTGCAGCTGCCATGCGTTTTTATGATTTTACAATCCACGACCTATCAAATACTCCATCCAGATCAGACTCGCCTTACATCGTAGCCCCGCATTATGCCAAAGTATTATTTTTTTAACCTAAAATAGGTAGTTGAAAATACAATTTTATCAGGGTGTAATACCACTTGTGAGACTACAATCTTTGAAAAAAAAAAGAAGTTGTGACACACTCCCCGCCATTTGGTTACATAAAGGGACATAATGACATGGAAAAAAATTGACATAATGAAAAGGACCCTTACTGAAAGCACTTCCACGAGTTGAAAAAAATTTGGATGGGTTTTTTTTAAAAACCCCTATCTCTAAAAACAGGAAAGCATTCCAGCGGGGAAGTGTGGCAGTTTGTGGCAGTCCATTTCCATGATTCTATTCAGATCTTGTTCCCATTTTCCTGAAAGTATCGGTATATAGTCGAATGCTTCTGGATAATTTCTGTCCGCCTCTATTATTCCATTTGTTTCCTTCTGTATACTTTAAAATTTTGATTTTAGATCCATAGCTTTGGGTTGAGGGACAATTTTGTTAGTATGGTTGCATAAGTATGAATGGACCTTACGAAGCATAGAACAGTACACCAAACTAAAGGAACCTTGGATCACATACAATGGATTTGTAACCTGGGTTCCCGTACTTGACAAAAAGGCCAATGACGGCAAAACTGGGATCCAACAAGAGCCCAAGCAAGCTGTTAAGGTCCCTCGAATTGATATGGGTTGTGTCAAGTCTACAAGGAGGGACCAGCAGAAAGCATTCAATATGTTCGGGTTGTGATGAAATTAATTTGTGGTAGCATTGATTTTTCAGAGAGTAAGAGTCTACTTTCAAGGTGCTGGTGTGAATTTATTCATGACACTGAATTAAAAATCAATTGTAAAACGGGAGCCCGAGATACAACATCTGTTAAACAGGTGTCTCTGAATTGCTATTGTGTTGGACTAAACAGATGTCCATCAGTTGCATTCCTCATCTAAAGACAATACTGTTTTGTAGCCAGTCCATTGTATAGGATCAGTGATTTGCTATACTGGATTCCAAGTGATATTGGAATAGCCTCTACTTTTATGTAGGTGGAGGTAGGAATTGAGGGGATTAGCAATACAAATTTAGTCCGTGTATTTGTTGATATGATGTGCGCTATAGCCATGATAGCCAACCCTGAGCGGTTGGGCCATTCACCAGTCCCAATCAATATAGTCAAAAGCATATAAACCCTAGCCATGTTCAAAAAGCGCGAACTAAATCCAGGAATAGTTTCAGTGAAAGCAGGGAAAGCTGATTTTAAGAATAGTGAAGATAAAGTTAGCATTGTAAACACACAGGGGACCGAAAGCCTTCTAAAATTAATGATACGTTGTTGGTAGGCAATTTTAAAAACCAATTCGGGGGTAGACACACTAGGCATCACATACTAAAATACAAACTTTGGTCAAACACAATTTTGAATTGTAAATTGCCTCAATTATTTCAAATTACAAAGCAAATGCATCCGCTTAGTGGGTAATATCGGGGCATTTGTATCAAAAGGGAAGAGACATATAGGCCGATTGTACTTAAACATG
>JAMKCH010037597.1:0-14592 GCA_023653785.1 Ophioderma brevispina | reverse complement strand
CTTCTGGTTTTGTTGACTGAGTCAAATGGTACCTGAGCAATAATTTAAAATGAACTGTTCATAAGAATTCCAAACAAACACTGCTCATTTTATAATCCCTGTTCCAAACCATCTGGCGGGGACAATAAATCTGTGACAATAATCAAAGCCTCATTAATATATGTAATAACCTTTGTGTGTGTTTAAATTTAAAATAGGCACCTACATGCTCAATTCCAATGGTTTCAATTTTTTTTGAAGTGAACTAAGTGTGTAGTATATATAATCAATCTCATAAGATTAGCATGTGTAAGATCCATCCATGCCTCATTGCAACTGTTCTATTGATACACATAGATTACTAAGTAGCTTCCTTGCTTTAACTAGAAACAACTAACTTCAAATCTGGTTAAAATTAATGCAATGCAACTCACCGTCACAATAATTAACTCTTTCAGCGAACAAGAAATTATGTAGGTAATCAAGATACAAAACTTGCTCAAATTCCTTTAAAGGTTCATTGGTCCAATTGCTACATGCCCCTCGTCCCCAGAGGCCCCCAGCTTTTTTACCATAAGTGTCAAATTTTTGCTATAAAGAAAGCTAGAACTTATTTTTTCTCATTTACCCTGCGAAATCTTTAGGGTTAACTGATGTTTTGGTTTAGATGTTTTATGAGCAAGATGCGCCCCATTTTGGTCGACCAATAATTAATTTTACAAGCACTTTTCTGGTGCTTTTCAAACAACGCACCCGTATCTATCTCCTTTTACAGGAGCGTACCGTTGTTTTGATCGTTATCAACCCGACAGTTGATAAATGCAAATAATTAGCGCGTCACGCCCGGTGCAGTGATCACGGAAGTGCGTTTACGCGGTACGCGTAAGTCGAAGCGCTGTTCGTCACGTTAGAACGCGGATACTCGCAAGGACACCAGGTGCAAACTTCAAAGCAACCCAACAAGTCCCAAAACTAGTCATTTCCCTTTACATTTGCTAAAATATTACTAGGAAAGAATTGTCAAACTGGGAAACATTTGAGTGTTATAAGTGAGAATACGTTGGTCGATTTTATTGGAAAATAATTATGCCAAACACCAACAACTCGTTACGTTTCTGCACAGTATGCACACAAACATTTTTGTCCAGAAAAAGAATAGTGTTTATTACGTTATCAAATTTTTAAATCAACACCAACATATGCCAACTATTACATTAATCAAGAGGTTGCTGGGACCAATTTTCATTTGTACGAAGTTAAGTTTTGAGTAGCTAATTGAAACTCAAGAAATATGCTCCAATTTTGTTTAGTTTATTACGTTATCCCTGATTATTGATTTGCCTGAAAATTAAAGACTTTATAATAAACAAATCTTAAGATACCTTTTAACTAATTTATTCTTAAAGGTGCATTTCATTGACATCAATATCATTCCTATGGCAAATTAATTAGTTGATAATTTTAACTAAAACCATTCAACGTAATAAACGATAACGGAATACACAAACGTAGTTAAACATTTTGACCATTTTTTTTTCTTTCCCATCTCCATTGACTAATGTACTGATGGAAAGTTTATATATTTTTGTGGTCGGAAAAATAAGTATCTATCGCCACTCTTGATCAATCTTTAAATAGCTTGTTTGGGTGCTGAGAAATGTGGATAACATTAATACACTTCTTAAAGGTCACATTTTTACAAAGTTCCAACATGTCTTAGACTTTTTAATAAGTCTTTGAGCTGAAGAAGGAAAACACTATTTCAAAAATGCCCACTTCATTTAATTGAAATAAGATGCACAATCAATAATCTAGTAGAAGTTTTCCAAACTTAGGATCTGCTTTGTGAAGGATGAAGGAGAATAGGATAATGTAATAAACAAGGTTTTCACGGACATTTGTTTGTATCAAAAATAAAAAATTTTTAAATATTAACTTTTAAAAGGAAAAACATCATTACATAATTTCTACACATGTTTACGACAACAAGAAACATGATATTCGGAAGAATCCAAGTGCTAAGTATTTTTTTTTTTTATAATTTTGAATGTTGTGTTTTGGACATCAATTTCTCCTATTTTCAAATGTTTGAAGGCAAATATCTATGGAAACTATAGCAAACATATGGCAACTATGATGCCTAAAGCAGCTCAACGGCACCCTATCAAAAATATTACCGTTTTGTCCAATAAAGCATTGCTGAAAATGCACCGTTTTCATGAAAATCGACCTTATGTTCCTCTACACACGAGATTAATAAGTTTTTCATTAGGGATTTCGTGTTGAAAGGGATTCAAAATGGTACAGAGTGAGTTCATTCATCATAGATCAACAACTCTGCATCCAATGCGTCCACATACTTTTATCACGCTCGGGCAGCTAAAGCCACCCTCGCGGGAAAAAAATACGCGGACGCATGGAGCCCATCGTGTTGATTTGTGAGAACCACTCTGTAACTGTTTGAATCCCTTAATAGCTCTCACATCAAAACGTAGTGACTAGTTAGAAACACATTATGTTTTCATAAATCATTTAAATGAGGCATGATTTCTTTCCAATGTTGACTGAGACATATGCATTTCCCTTTGAGAAGTGGACATGAACCAAAATACCTATTTAGCACCCCTAAAAGATAAATGGTCTCGACTAGTGACCCCAGTCCCGCCCCCTGTCTTCCTTAATTCCGTTTTGGCTCAAGCCCACAGGAAGCGGCTTCATAATTTCATTCATTCATTCATTCAACTTTATTTTACCACGGAGGCCCAGTTCAACATAAGGTGGTTTTCACCTAGGGCCGGGGGTACAACCAATTACAAAAGGTACATACAATGCATGTGATAACAACAAAAAGTTAACAAGAAAATCATTGTTTTGTACAAGCTTAGAATGAAATGTGCCTTAAATTATCTAAAATACTGAATGTTTTTGCTGATTTTTGAAGTTTTTTAGCATTCCAAGATTGTTCCAAATTACTGCACCTTTGTAGGATAGACTACGCTTCTTGTACTCCGTTTGGGGTTTGATGGAATTGTAACATTAACATGCTGTGACGAAAGTTCTAATTTATTGCTAGTAAATGAAAAAAAGCCAGAAAGATATGGAAGTGCTAGGTCATTCAAAATTTTGTAAACCACGAGCGAACAATTGTTGTAACTGTGTCTATGAGACAGAGAAAGACAGTTGCAACCAGGTGATTAAGATCAATTCATGACTAGGGGGTATCCCAGCTCACACCACAGATTATACGTGACTTGCCCTCCTGTCTGTATATCTGAAGACGATTAGCTCGTTTGTAGTACCACCAATGTCCACAAACAACATGCAATAGTCTAAGATGTGGCAGGATTAATGGCATATAGAGAGTTAGTTAAGAATCATTTGGAACAATGACTTGCATTTTTTTACACATAAACAGCTTTAAGTTATGTTTTGCCGAACATTTTTCAATGTGTGATTCCATGCATGTTCTCATTCAACGATAACTCCCAGATGCTTAAAGATCATGCCACCTTTGAAGACTGCAGTATTAATTTGAATAGACAATCATTAATTTGAATCTGTACCGTATATAAACGCTTGTGTGAACCTTGTAACATAAATTCTGACTTATACAACATAAGACTTAATTTGTTAGTTCAAGCCATTTGTTTTTGGAAAAGTGTGAAGATCTTCATTAATACATTTGGAAATATCATCAATTGAGTTGGAAGCATATTAGATATGATTCATCAAGCATACATTACCTAACCTTACAATGGGATAAGTAGTTAGGCAATATAATATAAATAAGAAAGCCAAGAGGACCATTCAATTGAGTTGAGGCATTCCACACACTATATGCAAAACAATCAGAAAGTGATGCCCTGTTACGGAAGTTATATGAGTCGACCACGTAAAATAACTTTTGAACCATTTAATGACAATATTTACTACTCCAATACAATTTAAGTTATTAGACAAAATGTGATGATTTACAGTAGCAATTGCTTTTTTAAGATCAAGTGTGCAAAACCAACCATTTACCTCTATCTATTTCCCCATACCAGTCCTCAGTTACATTGATTAAAGCAGTAGAAGTGGACTGGAAGAGGGGCGAAAGCCAGACTGATTGCTGTGGGGCGGGGGCCGGGAAGCGGGAAGTCAACATTGGAAAGGAAATCAGAATTCTTAATTGCGATTTTTTTTAAAAAAAATAATGTGTTTCTAACTAAATCATTACACTGAGCTGGTCCTTTACCCCAATGTTGACTGAACTGAAATATATGCATTAACCCCCGGTGAATGAATAATTCAATAAACACCCGGACTAAGCACACTCAGTCGGGAGGTGGGAGGCATTGATATCTCAGAGCAGGTAACAGAGCGCAGCAGCCAAGGTCGAAGGAGAGACCTACACTAAACATAAGAACATATGTTAAGGCCAAAGCTTAACCTAAAAATCGGGGGGACATAGATGCTCACCTGACAAACGACTTTACGCCGGGGCGGAGGGTCACAGTCGGCAAACCGGATGGGAGGACTTTACTGGATATAGTGTACAAAATTAGGGTTGTTTCTGCAGGAGTGCCTTCGCAACGTTCTCTTGGGAGTTTTGTGACGTTCTGTAATACACCGACGAAAACGTTGTGGGAGCCCTTCCACGACATAGCTTCGCAGAGATTCGGAATACTGATTCCGCGGGTGGTGATAGGCCCAAGAAGACGTGATGTTGCGAATGGAATGGGCTCGAGCTTGGGAAGCTCCTATCCCGACGTGGGAATCATTAATTACAGCCGCTAAGTCCATCTAGCAATCGTCGCTTTGACGCGGGACCATGGGGGAAGCGTGTAAGACAAAACGGTCGCGAGCCCCTGAGCGGACTTGTTTTACGTTTTATAGTACTCAAAGGGGCCCGAACGGGACACACAGGCGATCTTACGCACCGAAAGGTGACATGCCAATTCCGGGGTAAGATAAGTGTTGAGTGTCGGAATGAGGATGACTGGTTCTTTGCCAGAAAAATCGGCCTCTCTCCTAACAGAAACAATTTGACCATGTCCCGAGAGAATTTTCGGACGCTGACATCGAGATATTCTTGATCTCGAGCATCGTCTCCCAGATGCGAGAGCGAACAGAAAGCCGTCTTAAATGGTGACATGTTTTAGTGATGCCTCAAGCGCAATTGGTTTCGAACGGGGGGCTTCACTAAATAGTCTAAAGGACTGAGTTAAGTCCCAGGGTGGACCGACCTTCCTGGTCGAGGTCGTGATTAAACAATCCCCTCTAGACGGAGACGGATCGAACCTCGTATTGATAGTGATCCGTCGTCAACACCTCTATGGATCGCTAGGATAGCGGACTTGTAGTTTCTAAACAGTCGAAATGTGTCAAGTCCGATATCAAAGCGATCCGTGAGAAGTCAGCATCTCGGCTACATGGCACGAGTAGGAGACACCTCTCGTCGATCACACCAGCGGAAGTAGGGTTCGAGACGCTAGAGAAGCGTCCAAGGTGGACTCCTTCTTACCGCTGATATGAGCGAGGCACGCCCCCCAGCCTTCTGCGAAAAGCCAGAATCTCAGCATCGTTGCCGGATAATGGCCACACAGTTAATGCTAGTGCTCCAGCGGACAGGACTGGCGATCCCTCGTCTGAAGAGTTATTAGATCCGGAGGATTAGTAGAAGCAGCAGCAGAAGCCGCCAGACGATCCACCATCGGCCGAACCCAAATGTTTGGGCCAAAAGGGAGCGATGAGGATGACACGGCACGACTCCGCCCATTTTCGAAAACTACACGATGTTAGGATCGGAATTGGTGGAAGGCCATATGCCGTGATCCCGCCAGTCCATCGTCAGAGCGTTGACTGCGTACGCACCAGTGTCGTGAGTCCGGGTGCAATACCGAGGGAGCTGGTGACTCTGGGTCGAGGCGAACAGGTCGAACTGAGGGCAAATTTACAGCTCGCGAGATCTCCGTATACGACATTCGGTGCAGTATCCATTCCGAGGTCGTCATCCTGCCGCGAGACAAATCGTCGGCAAGAAAAAGGAGAAGAAAAAATTGCGGCCCCCGGAATGTGTAATGCGGGACATCGTGATGGCCCGGTCCGGACCCACGCTATGGAACCGCATGGCGTCGAGGCACAGGGGGCGGGACCGAGTCCCGCCTCCCCCCTGTTGTTTGATGGTAGGCCACCACGGTTGGCGTGAGAGTGGTTCCGTCTGTACTAGGACACTGGAGGTGGTCACATCGCATCGAAGGGAGCTAGGGGACGTTTCCACTGCCCACAATTCGACGGCGATGACATGGGCCTGAGCCTCGGTCCGGGACCACTTCCCCGAGGCGCTGAGGTCTAGGGTGAAAACCCCCCCCCAACTCGATTCGAGCGTTCCGTCGCTGATAACAATACGACAGGAGGCGCGGGAAACGAATTCCCCGGTCAGGTGGGCGGTTGAGAACACCATGCCGGTGATCCCGGATCTCCGCGTGGACGGGGATCAGACGGGAGATATGGGTGATTGATTCGGCCTGATGTCGTCCGAGGTGCAGTTGAAAGCAACCTCATATGGAACCGACGACACAGTAAGGGGACAAGGGTCGCGAGACTGGCCATCAAGCGAGAAGGCGAAGCAGTCTCGAGCTGGGAGGCCTGCGAAAGCAACGCCATGGAGGCGCAGCTTGAACCCACCACATCACCCCCCCGTCGGCGTCGGGTTTTTCTGCATTGCCCGGAAGCAGTTGCAGCCGTAAACCAGATTTACCTCAGGTATTGAGAGGGGGTTAGGCTCGATTTGTAGAAGTTGACAATTTAAACGCCAACCTTTCCGCACCACCTGATGGTTCGACGACCATGTCGGCCGTCCCTGGGGCGACGGAACCCCGTAGAGCAGCCAGTCGTCCCGGTACATGCAGAGGTTGACCCCCTTCCGCCTGAGGAAGGCGCCCACTTCCCGGGTACGATCGTGAAGACCTGGGAGAGGTGGATAGTCCGAAGGGGAGCAACGTTTCCACTAGATACGACGGACCCTGGATTGGAAGTTGAGCCAGAGACGTCTGATTTTTGAACTGGGACGTGCAGGTAGGAGTCTTTCAGATCCACAGACGACGCCCAGTTCCCCTTCAAAAGGACAGCGCCAGGATTGGCGCGAGAGTTTCCATCCTGAAATTCTTCGGCCTGATGAACGATTCAACGGCTTTCAGTTCAGGATTGGGACGCCATCCCCGGTCTTGATTGGGAGCCAAGACGAACGTCGACCAAAACCCCTCGTGAAGGGGGGAGGTCGACCGGGGAAATGGCAACCATTCGCCAGGAAGGCACGAGACCTCGGCCAGAAGAAACTTTGTTCTTCGGCTCCCGGAAGGGGGTGGGTCTGGGCAGGGAAGTTGCTGGGGGTGTCGCGGTGAAGTCTATTCGATACCCCCACTCCACACACACTCACGCACAACAGTGCGGGAGAAACGGGATGGCCATTCCCGCACATAAGAACTTAAGCGGCCGCCCACCGGGAGGTGGTTAAGGCTCCCTCCCGGAGGAGGAGACCCCGAAGCCGACGTGCCCTCAGGACGAAGGCTTCTTCCCTTCCCAGGGGCCTTGCTTTTGGGAGGGGACGGAGCCTTCGGTTGGCCCCGGACTTGAGAAGAAGTAGCCGGGCAGCGGGCCTTGGGATGTGAGGCGGTGTCGAACTTAGCCTGCTTGGCGGCACGGCTGGAAGACGAGGGAGGCGAGCGCTTCTTGCTCTTCTGCCGAAGATCTCCCGGAGGAGATCTTCGCATGAGCCTCCTTGAGCGCCCGCTGATACGCTCCACGGTTGCCGATGAGTGATGGCAAGAGTGAGTCACCGAACCACAGAGCAACCTCCCAAGAGGACGTCCCGCAGCGACTCGGGCTTGGCATTAGAGACCTCCGATGCAAGATCGGCGCGCAGGGTACGCAGAGTGAAGCAGCATTCTCGCGTCGCCTCAGCTGCCTGCCAGAGACATTACGCTCCGTTTGCCGAGTCACTAGAGAGGCTAGGACGGGTTCAAGGAATGGAGAAGAAAGAAAAGAAAAGCTCCACCCTCGCCCACCCCACATCGCGGATCGAGGTCTGGCGAGGACAGAGAGAAAGCCCCTAGACTGATGCACGAGGTACCGCAAGGTCTAGGTGCCTCAACTATCCTCCCAGAAGGGGGAGAAAGCAGTCGGGACAGCCTTGCCCGTTGGCAACTTGGCTGCTAGGTCGATATCTATGGTCGAGAGTCCTCAGGAAGGAGTTGAAATCCCCTACGGTAGTTCTCAACGACCTGGCGAAATTTTTCACCGGGTATGAAGAGAGCTTCTGAGTGACATCCCCGGAGCGCGTCCACAGTAGACCTACGTCGGATGGGATGGTCAACGCCTGGACGCGTTCGGACGAGGGAGGGGATAGGGAAGCCCAGATTGAGCTGTACCTCCTCCGCACGCCGCTTAGGCGCGCAGGGCAGGCCAAGACTTTCAGCCACCCTACGCAGCATGTGAGGAGTGCATGCGGGTAGAGAGTCCACCTCCTCCGGCTCCGAAGCTGCCGAGGACGGGCGACGGCCTGAGAAGGAGATCACCAAGTGTAAGTAAGTGACTCTCTCGAGCACGAGTCCATCCCACCAGCGCTGTCCTCCGAAACATCGTAAGTCTGCGGCTGGTAGGAGTCCTGAGAGGACGGTGTAACAGAACGAGCGGATGGAGGCGGTAGGCCAGGCGACGTCCCCGGGGCGGCGACACCCAGGGCCCCCCCGCAGGACCAAGCAAACTGGCATAGGCTGGGCCACAGGAAGCAGTGAGGATCGAGCACCAGCCCGACCCTGACGAGGGGACAGGACCGAGAAGGCGTCTTGGGGACGACACCCCAAGTTCCAGGCACGTAAGCCGCAGGGTAGTGGACGGGTATCACCGCCCTGCCCGGCCCGGTACCAGGCTGAACCGCCGCTTGAGTGGATCCCAGAAAGGAGACAAAATGCTGCAGCAGCGGCGACGACTCCCTGCCCGCTCGAAAGCGGGTAGAAGCAGCCCCGACAAGCACCTGGTGCATGCGGGCTAGGCAGCCGAAGGCGGAGGCGCGGTCTGTGGATATAGCCGGGGGACGGCTCCGCCAAGCGGAAGTCCCGGTCGAAAAACCATGCCAGACTGTCCCACCCCCGCAGTCCATCTCGACTGGGGGGGTAAGCCACTACGGGGAAGCAGCGTAACCTGAGGAGGGTAGAAGGGGAGGCTGCGGCGGGTACCTGTGTCCCCGCAGGGGAAGGCCACGGAAGGCTGCACCGCAGGAACGCCAGAGGCAGGGGCACCCACGGGTACCCACCATAGCGGACCGCCGCGGAGACAGTGCCGAAAGCCGCAACTAGTTACCGCAGCAGGCGTACCAGCGTAAGAGGCTGAGCCGACCTAGTCAGCTGGGGCATCTTCGGAGGCCAGCCCAGCGGAACGCCACTCGCTACCCCAATCCCCGAAGGGCCCGGAGCGGGCGGGCCGCGCAGCTGAGAAGGCACTGCTGACTAGCAAGGCTAGCCATGAGGGGTGTGCAGTGAGCCTAGCCAACACCTGCGGCGTCCCGCAAAGGGATAGCGAAGCCAAAGCCCCAGGGGTTGTCGAAACATACCCCGAAGTAATTGCCACCGTGGTCGCAGGGTCGAAGTGCCCGAAGAACACAGGACCGAAACCACGCTAGGTGCGGACAACGCGGCGATGGGATTAGCCAGGGCGTGACCGGGGCATCACAATCACCACTCACCACTACCGGAGCGTCCACAGCCGCCAAGCCCCCAGGGGGATTGGCAGAGCAGACCGCGCTAGCCTGCACCGAGCAGCCCTAGGCCGTTGTCTTTACCCTCCTCACCTCTTCCCCCCCTCACTAGGTACCTTTCCTTTGCCCCGCCCTCGCTCGCCCACTCACCCCCCCCTTCTCTACATCCCCTCCCTCCACCACCTTAATCCTTCCCGTATCACTACCTCCTGTTATTCCATCTTCCCTTAACCCCCTCCTCGTGCCATGGCCTCCCGATTCACTCTTCCTTGCCCCCAGCCTCCGACCTCTTAAACCCTGTTCCTCCTCCCCTACCCTTCCCATATCGATTTCTCCCACCTCCTCCCTTCCTCTTCCCATCTTTCTTCTTACCCCCTCCCCCCATACCTATTTTAATCCACCCTTCCCCCCTTCCCAACTTCGCTTTCACCTTACTGCTCCCTCTCTATGGCCCTGATTTCCTCTGAACCAGTGCGACGCTAGCGGCCCGATGGCGCCGAGGAGGCGGACCCGAAGCCGCCCAATCGCCTGCCGCGAAAGAGACGGAAAACTACTCCCACCTTTGGGAGCGCCCCAGCGCAGCCGCGGCTGCCTTGGATTGACCCCAGGACCGGAGCCCGGACTACCCACCCCCCCTCCCCGTGTACGCAACACGAGCGGTGTACCCATGTTCAATGATTGCCCACTGAACATCCGACAGTCCAATCACGAAAACGAGGCGCACCGGGTCGGTGCGGGGGGGGGAACATTGCCTGTGATTTACACAAAGGAGGATGGGAATCCACTCATGAATGGATGCGGGGCAGCGGACGCAATATGGCCATGCATGATCGGGGTGAGCGTGAGTTGCTAGATGAATAGCCGGCCGCAAATACAAAACCGTTCCAGAAAAAATTACAACGCGTGCCGTGGAGGTCTCCCGGTACGAGATTTACGTCAGGACACCAAAACCAACTCGGGTTACTGAGTCACAACGTTAAAGACAATTTTTCAAACACAGTTTCAACTATTTTATTTAGTATACCACAAGCATATAATAAAATAAAAACACACCAGACCATAATATTTAACGTTAGCAAGAAAGGCCCGCTAAAAAATAAACCTAACAAAATCACACATAGTCAAAGCATCCAAGCGCACACGTGCGTCAATGGCTGACCTTTGTTACCTTATTTTCCGCTACACAGATCACATGACCGATCGCGGGCAAAAAAAAAGGATAATAATTAAGAGTCTCCGACGGTGTGAAAAGTATCGTTTATTCCGTCCGAATGAGCGCTAAAAATCCAGTATATTACATCCAGTAATATATCCAGATAGTTTATGGTATAGTGGTAGTTAGGAGTATTCCTATGAGACGACAACAGTCCAGTATCAACAAATCTCAGTTAATGTTGGCTGTAATGGACAGAGCTGCGGTAACACGAGTCCGTTTGGTATGGCGTGCCAAACGGAATTGAGAAGAGCACATGGATCACAGGGCGGGACCTGGGGTCACTGGTTCGAGACCATGTTATCTTTTTTAGGGGTGCTAAAAAGAGTGGTTATTTGGGGCATTCCACTTCGCAGAAGGGAAGCAATATTTCAGTCAACATTGGTGTAAGGAAATCAGCTCAGTGTAATGAATTATTGGCGCGCAAACTTATAGATGGGGTTTGAGGTGAAGGACCTTTCTTCGTTCAGATGAAAAAACTTTATATACTTAAATCGGACCAATCCCCGTTGAATAGAAAAAATAATAATTTTGCAGTTCACAAGCTTATGCGATGCTAATTCAGAGCCAATATGGGCTGCCTTTTGTTATTAGCCAATCAGAACACAGTATGCAAATGAGGTACTTAATAATATGCACATTTGGCAACAACCGATGAAAAGGAGTAATTGTCTATACACTACACCCACATTGACCAAGTTCTCGAAAAAACCGGTCATTGCATTCTAGGTGGAGAAATGGGAGGTTTATCATTTGCTAAGTAGGTTGACAAGAAAAACATCCAGTACAGACAGCATGACAAATGGAAAATTCTAAGTGTTCCCTTCGGAGCTATTAGGCCGGCGGCCCACAAAAATTTAGCTAAACCAAACGTGCCAATTTAAGTTATATGAAAGGTTTTTCAAATGATATTACCAAAATCTGTATTTTTCAATTGATAGCCTGGGAATAAGACTCATGATCTCACAGTCATCCTTAAAAGACAAAAAAAGATGATGATTGTAAAAGAGCTTACCACTTACATCATAATTTGCTTAAATATGCCGGTGACAAGAATCCAAGCTTGCGGGCTATTTCTGAATTATTACGCTTCCGTTACAATGATCACCATTGTTAGTTTCCATATAGAGCGTGTATGAGGGCTGACAGGGCCACTCCACTGTGTCTGTCGTTAGGATCGGCTACAAAGCAGTATATCACTGTTGCCCATGTACCTGTGACGTTTCACCTGCAGATTTAAAAAGGGCGTTTCTTCGTGTATATTACACCAAGTACAGGACCTGCATATTTACTAGTATCTTCCAGGATATAATAATACTGGAAGGTTATACAATAATGAAGTTTATGAGTGCCATGGTATAAGAATATTTTATGATTGAAGATGAAATGATCCATTCAACGAGCATTAGCCGAGTTCAGGGGTCGGCGCTAAGTTTGCGTTCGGCCGTCTAGGACGGTCCTAATTTTATTTCAGACGCACCAAAATAAAAAATTAGACAAGGCTATTGCGTCCGTAAGGACGCACAAAAATCGATGTTTACATATAACACACAAATAGCGGTTTCATAAGATTCTGTTTGTAATTTGTGGATAATAAATCGGAAATAATGTAGAACGTACGCTAGCCAGTAATTTCGTCTCAATACCACATGCTAGACTCCGCACGATCATTTGTAAATGGGATGATTTGTGTAAAAATGTAGCCATAATAACTAGGCACACAAAAATCCGCTCTATGTCGACTATTTTCACATTTGCATCCCCACCCCCTGCATACACACAATCCATTATACGTTATCTGATGAATTGCTAATTGCAGATGCAGCGCGACCAGGGAGGGGGGAGGGGGGCGCGCCCTGCCCGGTAATTCTGCAAATTCTTGATTGCAAAATCAGCCCATTTGAGCTACTTTTGTACCATGTTACAGCCTTTCAGCGCCCCGCCGGTAATTTTGACATTTTTAGATCTCTCGATCCGCCATTGAGATGCGCATGTGGGGCATCTCGTTTCGACAGCTTCCTGATCGTTTCTTTTCTCCTCCGCTGTACACAGGACGAGCTCTACAACGTTACATCAAAAGCTCACTTAATACTGCATTGTGGGAATTACGAAACGGGCGAATTTTTGACAGATTTAAATGGCGAGACGAGTGGCGAATATGTGAAACCACTGGCGAGTCTAGGTCTACTGACAGTGATATGCATGAATCAGTGGCTCGTGGGGGGGGGGGGGGGGGGTCGAAAGGGCACGGAACTAGGTATGAAAGTCAATCATAATAATGGGGAAAGATTAGTACTATGATTCGGGCACCTCAACGGAAACACTGCATGTCGAAGGACGTGATGGTGGCTCCTCCCGGCGGCTATCATACTACTGATCCAGCTCTGGTTGTACTATTAGTACGACATGACAGTCGGCGATTTTCTGCAAGTATGATGATTCGCAACGGGGAACAAAAATTTCAGGAATAGTAGCACTGACTGAAGTCATTTATACGCTACTTTACTACTTTGTTGAGCAAAAAAAAAGCAGTTCACATTGAGAATGAATGAGAAGTGAAACAATGATTTGGTATTCTTTATTTTAGAAACATACAAATAAATCATCACATGTAACTTTATTATTGAGTTTAAAGTAAACATCAGCCGAGGTAACAAACAACAATTTCTGTTACCAAAGTGTTGTCTGTATTCTGTAAAATATCATTAAACTAGTTTATCTTATAACACTTTAGGAACAATTTCCAACTTAAGGACAGGTCGTAAATATAGGGCTGAAAAAATGGCAGGGTGGTACTAATCGAACACTGAATGCAAATGCCGCCCCACAGTGGACCCCCAAAATTCAGTACGGACCCCCAAATTTTGGAATTCCAGGTAGCTAAGGGATCCACTGGACTGGACCCCTTGTTTTAATAACCCTAGCGCTACAACCCTAGGCCTAGTTGAATGGAACGTTTCATCTTTCAACAATGAAATATTCTTTCCATTTGCAGTCAAAAGAAAAGATTCATTATTATTTTTATCACATCAAGTAGATCTTTGTCATTAAGCTCAGACTAAGTCTTGATTATGCCAAGCGCCTAGACTGGGCTAGGCTAGCTTAGCCTAAGTGGCAAGACTCAGGGGCCAGGCCCTAGTCCTAGCTCTAGGCCTATGTTGACCTACTTACCTTCTCCTACTTGCTATATTACTCTGCGTTAAACTTGGTCTGAAAAAAAAACTCCATGGTCGAGAAATCCAAGTAGAACCTGCTGAAAACATATCTTTTGCCGGCAGAAACTGAAACATATTGTGCACGCATTGTTCGCCCTCAGGTAACATTAGCATAATAAATAGACTCTAGTTTCTAGACCTAATGATATACAAAGGCAAAAGTTAAACTGTCAAACATCTTAGATGTTAGTATTGTTACACACAGCCCACAGAAACATGGTGCTATTTGGACAGGAATATCCTTCAGCACCACAGCACCTCAGTATTTAGGGGGTTTGCTAAGGCGAATTCAAACTCCACGTTATGCACGTAACTCAACAACAAGATGCTATCCTACCAAGAGAAAAATCAGTCTTCAAAGAAAAACTCATCGCCAGAGGCTATAGCAAGTACCGAAATGAGAAGACAATAGAAAGAGGTAGATTTCAACAATCGACAACAATCAAATT
>JAMKCH010037596.1:0-14128 GCA_023653785.1 Ophioderma brevispina | reverse complement strand
CTCTAAGGATAGAGTTGGGTCGCGACCAGAACGTATACTATAGGAGGGTATTGCTATCTCGACCTTTCAAAATGAAACTCATACTACAATTGAAAAATAAACCTTTTCTAGTGAACCTTAAAAAAAAAAACCTAGTCCAGATCGCGGACCGCTTCCTTTGGTCTCGGAAAGTTCGCCCCTAGATCTTTTAGTGAATCTTTCAGTGAAAAGGCACCTAGCCTGGCCACGGCAGTGAAGTCACCTAGCCGGGCCACGGCAGGTAACTTTTTTGTCAAAAATGAACTAGTCCAGAGCGACCCGCTTCCATGGTCAGCGGAAAGTGCCCTAGATCTTTTAGTTCTTTCAGTGAAAAAGTCACAAGGCCGGGCCACGGCAGGTAGATTTTCAAAATGACTAAGTCAGAGCTGACCGCTCCCATTGTCACGGAAAGTCCGCCCCTTAATCTTTTAGTATCTTTTCAGTGAAAAGGCACCTATCCGGGCCACGCGTGAAAGTCCACTTAGCCGGGCCACGGTATGAAGACTTTTCAAAAATGAACTAAGTCCAGAGCTACCGCTTCCATGTCAGCGGGAAAGTCGCCTAGATCTTTTAGTAGTTTTTCAGTGAAAAGGCACCCATAGCCGGGCCACGGCAGTGAAAGTCACTTAGCCGGGAGCCACGGCAGTTCGACTTTTCAAAAATGAACTAAGTCCAGTGCGTCACCGCTATCATGGTCAGCGGAAAGTCGCCCTAGATCTTTTAGTGATCTTTCAGTTCATGTGACAAGGCCCTAGCCGGGCCAACGGCAGGTAGAACTTTTTTCAAAAATGAACTAAGTCCAAGAGCGGACCGCTTCTATGGTCGCGGAAGTAGCCCTAGATCTTTTAGTGATTTTTCAGTGAAAAGGCACCTAGCCGGGCCATGGCATGAAAATTCACTTAGCCGTGGAGCCCACGGCAGGTAGACTTTTCAAAATTAACTAAGTCCATTAGAGGACCGTTTCCTTGGTCAGCGGAAAGTCGCCCAAGATCTTTTAGTGACTTTCCTTAAAGTCACCTAGCCGGGTCAAGGCAGCGAGATTTATGCAGTAGCGGACCACTTCAATTGGTCAGCTAAAAATCACTCATATCTACGAAGGCGAACGTTGGGGGGTGGAAAAAACTAAGTCCAGAGTTCAGAAACAAAAACAAGTCCAGAGCGGACGCTTCCTCTGTCAGCGGAAAGTCGCCCCTAGACGTTTTAGTGATCTTTCAGTGAAACGTCACCTAGCCAGGCCACGTCAGTGAAGTCAACTTACCGGGCCACGGCAGGTACCTTTTAAAAAAATGAACTAAGTCCAGAGCGACCGCTTCCTTGTTCAGCGGAAAGTCGCCCTATATCTTTGGGTGAAAAGTCCCCTAGCCTGGCCACGGTAGTAGACTTTTCAAAATGAACTAATCCAGAGCGTCCACTACTTCTTAGTATTGACCTGAAAGTGGCCGCTAGATTTAAGAGTTGTGGTGTTGGTGAAAGCTTTCGGCCTTTTACGGCTGGTTGGATGGCGGCGATGAAATCGACTGAAATGGAGAATTTGCCCAAAATTTGAAAAAGTTGGTTTTAGTGATTTAAGGGATATAAAAGAGCTTATACGGTATATGGTAAACCGTCAAAATTGTATTCTATCGTTATGTCTTTTAATATGAAACATGGTGAAATGTCACTGTCAAATACTTCACTTAAAATTATTGCACCTCAAAACTCCACTTTACTTATCATAGCGTTAAAAGAAGCAATGTATTGATGGTTACCACGTTGTTAATCGGTTGGTCACCAATTACCCTGTAATGTGATCTACCCGATCTGTTTTGCTGTGTATGTCGGCAGTCGCGGTGGTTAAACGGATATGACAAAACCGGCTAGTCTTGGACAGGATTGAATCTCCGTGAAACTTTCGTTTTTTTAACATCAATTTTATCGTGTACTGTGTCACGTTCTCCTTATCATATCAACAGCGAAGAAAAGAAACAATTCCTGCAGTCTTGTACACTGCTATAGTCAAGCTTCACCAAGGCAGATTACAGGAGTATTTATTAAAAATCTATAAATTCCTCCTACTGTCGCAATTACTTTACAGTTCACGATCATTCTGAGCTTATTCGGGAATTTCTTGTTATATGAACGCATTCTACTAATTTTTATTTTGAAGCTTATGCCTTCCATTGTAAATGCCAAAAAATATCATTTATTTGTTCCAGCCCCTGAGGTGTAATTCTGTCACAATAGCTCGTCAGTTTCTCCAAGCCTTTTATATTTTTGTCTAAACCCGTTCTCGGGTATTATCATTTACTTGATCCTCGGCCATTGGCATTGAGTTTCTGCTTCGTCAAAGATTCTGCCAGAAGCAGGCATATAGGCCCCACCCCTTCTAAATATACATTATATTACCTAATTATATTACTTTTTTACAAACACCCGTGGTCCTTGTTATTAGAAAATGGAATTTTTGCAAACTTATACGCCTTCTACTGAAATGCCACAGTTTGTTCTTACACTATGGGACATGTCCTTTCTTTGTGTTATTATTGTCATCTCTCATGTGGGGTGGGGGGGGGGGGGGGGGGGGGGGGCAGTGGTGAAATTCATCCATGAATTTTACAATCATATACCGTCTGATCCCGCTAATCAACTTTCACATTTTTCTGAAAATGAATAAAATGTCACCACACTGTGCCCTTTCCTAAAATATCAAAGACAATGATACACATAGACTACTCTATTCAGCAAACAATGGGGCTCCGATTTCACAATCTTGCCCAGTATGCGGTGGATAAAAACACTTCAGATTCTTTTCATCTAGACGTGCAGAGCTATTGTTATATTGTCTCGCAGATGAACGATTCGTTTCATGTGTTTATCACCTCTCCGATTTAGACTGAGTATTTTTTCAATGACATAAGCAGCAAAATACTTATCTTATCAAGGGAAAGGCACTTTACGGGCCTCATTGGCCTCCCATCCTTTTCCTCCATAAATGTTTTCTTATATTGTTTTGTATAATTGAACCTGTATGTTTGTATGGAAATAAATAAATCTTTAATCTTGAATACTATACTTCTTTCACAAATAAGTAAATATTGAGCTTCTATAGTGCGTGTTCAATTACTTTGGCTGTATTTTTTCATATTTATTCGAAAAGGAAGAAAGACAACAAAAGCATGATTAAAAAGTGTGCGGGCAAGCTTTGACCTACACTTTTGTGCAGAACCAAATCTGTAACGTATTGCTGACTTCACTTCTACTTCAATTTACGCCGTGTTTCCAGAAGAAAAACTTATTGTCACGAGCTACCCTTATAATGTAAACTGGTTATTTATTGTGAAAGAGGACTTGTATTTTGTTACTCTAACCCTATCGTGGAGGGAAATACCACCTAGAATCTTTTCACTGCGTGGCAAATATAACAATGGCTCCGCATACGAGCGATTGTTGAATATCTTTAGCTCCGGGTTGGTTGCTGAAGTCTATGTTAATGCCAGTGGGTCACGATATTAGGGAAAGGAATTGAGGTGAAATTCTCTTCATTTTCAGAAAATGTGCCATTTTGTTTATTTTTGCAAGTAACATACTGTTCTGGGATTATGAGTCTAACCGTAATTTAAATATATCTTCCCCTAAGATACTATACTAATAATTAATTATACTAAAACATTATTATGAATTAACACCTTGGTTTCCCTAACCCCCTCCCCCGGGGATATCAGCATTGGTTATCAGTTTGTTTATTTGGAGGGAAGTGTGGTACCTAAATTAAAAGCGCAAGATAATAGTGTATTGGGTCCGTAACCATCGTCTGCTTGATTTGCCCATTGGAGCCTGTTGGCGCTATTGTCCAAAATTGTGTAGTAATTTTGATGAGTAGCGGAGTGTCATATCTTTTCCTAGATAATCTTTGATAACATGAATTGAATAGTCCTCATCACGAATCCCCCGAAACACAGGGAGGGCAGACCCGACCTGCTCTATTTGTGCATTTGGGATTTCAAAACGGTAAGTTGTGGAATTCTTACGTGTATTTTCTACGACTGTCCAGCCTCGGCGCCAGTGACATTACAAAATCACCTCTTAAACCTTCGTTCAATAATCTTAGCAATATCATGATAATTTTGGAATAAATTATTGACTTCAAATCCTGCAGGGTTAGTGGATTAACCCCGCTGCAAAACTGTAATTTCCAATAACCATCATTAAGATTTTTAAAATGTTAAAAATATATCGTGACCAGATATAGCTTTTAGTCTTCCGTCGCCTGCGTGACTCCTAGTCTTATTTCTGAAAAGTGTTGCCGTTTATGAATTTTGACTTGCCAGACTACCCATCCCTTACGAGTTTGAACATCGCAATGCAAAAATGTGAAAATTCCTTGCCCTTTAACCATTTTTTACAAAACATCTAGAGGGTGTCCTCGAAAGATTATGTACAATTGATGTAGAATTGTTTTTATTAAAGATGACAGTTTGTTTTAAGGTGGACACCCATAGGTTTTAATGGCATTTAGGTTTTGCTTGCATCATTATCTCGCTTTCAATGTTTAAGCGAATGTCGCTGCCGATTTCAAACAACTCTGTTGCCAAGTTGAATCGTTGTTACATGATTGTAAACATGTACTGTGATATGGTGTATCGTTCAGTAGTATTGTAACACCATTTCTAGGGAATAATTACGCGACGTACCGTATGCCCGGGGGCCGGGGGGGGGGTACACTTAAGAATCACGTTTTCAGGGGTCCTTGTCAGACGGTCTACACATTTAATCACTCAAACCTTTTGCACTCGTGTTACAAATGTCTGCTAGTTCCCAGGCTATGGCTTTTAAAACGGGTCCTTCTTTCTCTTAGTTTGGTTGATTCGTTTGGCAGATCTAGGTACAATTCCTTGCTGATGTGCTGTTGCCATTTAGTGTTGATGGGCAGCTCTCAGCATCCTAGTAAAGATGTCATCTGGAGCATTTTTTTAACTTGCGAGGTAGGTGTCTAAGTTCACAGCCATACAATATCACTGACTCACAGACAAAAGACGTTCTTTCAATTTCTATCCTTGGTGAATTTCCCCCGAAAGTAGTGCAATGTCGTGATTGATCCACAAGGTTGTTCTGCACCAGGGTCGGGTCTGAACCCATTTCAATTCACAAAGTGAAAGTATAAAATCCAGTCCTATCCCAATACCATCATCGGACCTATACTACTATACATTACTGAGTCGTGGACAATGGGGAGGAAGGAGGAAATATTCTATAAGAAACTGACATGAGAATGTTAGGAAGCGTTAGATGAGTTTCGCTTAAGGACAGAGAGAGAGAGAGAGGGGGGGGGGGGAGTGAGAGAGAGAAGTGAGAAGAACACCAGAAAGTAGTTAGCGATATAAGATATCAACGGGAAAGTGCATGAGAAAGATCATAATGAGATGGTATGGCCATGTTGACAATATGGAAGACAGAAACCAGCAAAGCGTGTTCTGAATTTAGAAATAGAGGGAAGAAGACCAAGAGGAAGAAAAGAGAAGTGATGGAAGGACACTATTAAACAAGATCTGAAATATTGACATAATGATACCAGAGGACACACAAGACAGACAGTAAAGACGAGAGCGGCCGACACTGCAAGGCAGGAAACCATGCATTAAGAAAAGAAGAAGGTTGTGGCCGTCAATCAATGCCCTTTGGTAAAAATAAGAATAATGCCGTCTAGATCTTTACACCGCTTCAATTCTTCAGGTGGTATTCCATCCTCCCCACTGGTCTTCCTTTTCTACATGCACTAGAGAATCTTTGCCGTCTTGTACTCCTCCTGGTTGAATGTACTCTTTTGTATTGAGATTACGTAATATAGATCTCTTCATTTTCATCGGTAGGCCTAGCATTCGGGTGTTTCCAAGAAGACTTTTACGGTTGTACACGTTTTCTAGCCTTGGGTATTTACTTTAATGTTCCTGCATTGATTAGCTGTTTTTACATGCTAGATCCTACTTTTTTTTTACATTTCCCCGTTCTTATTTCGCTGCGAGAGAACTTCCTGTCTTAATCCTGCGTGAATCCCATATACTCCAGAACAAATCTGCGATGGAAATGATTTAATGGTTCTTGTAGTGAGCTTATACAGTGTCCTCTTCTGCCATGTTGGTTTGACAACATCCTAACATCCATTTGGAAGCGAGATTCCGATTTTTAATCCCCTGCACAAGTTGACCTCTAAGTGACATTTGACCTTAGTGTGTGACCTTTAAATGGATAAGCAGAAATTTGCTGATCCTTTCAAAAAAAATCATCAAAATTCCGATTTGGGTATTTTATTACTGGCATGGATGTGCTAACATAACCTGCAAGTGGTGGCTTGAAATCAGTACAGAGTGGTCCAAAAATTTTTTTCATCTGCAAATATCTCAGAAGGGGGTAGAACATATCAACATTGTTTGAGTATATTTCTTAACACCAATCTCTTGTTTTGAACCCTGGTGAACAGCGTTGAAAACAAAGCTGAAATGTCAAAATGGCCGCCATCCAGAGAAAAAGGTCAAAAACCACTTTGCACACACACCCAAGTCTATGGCACTCTGTTGGCAGTCACAAATTAATAGATTGACACACTCGACACTGAACAACGCACCCCGTCTTGGGACTTGGTATTTATTAATAACCACAATGGTAAGATTAGCATATCTCAAATTCCAACTTTCTTTTATAAATTTTAAAATAAAACTGAATAATAGTTCTTCTTCCATGATCTTATCCCAAACCTGAAAAAACGGTGCAATCCCCTATTTAAATTCCCTCCTGTTAAAAAAAACCCCACTACTATGTAAATGGACATTTCAAAGTGTCCTTCAAATTCAGTGATTCAAGTGGTGCCTCTTTGGTTCAGTTTCACGGGTGAGATATTCTCTCATTTATTTTCAAATGGTAAATACTTACACCAACTTGAAAGGTGGTCATTAATTTGTTACTGAAACGTTAGGCCTACAGTTCACGCCATGGTATTGATCATGGTTAACCATGATTTCCCCCATAGACTTTACGTGGTGCAAATGGTTTACTGACTATTTTTCTCTAATCGGCCGTCATTCTGTTATTTGAGGCTTGTTTTCAACGCCGTTTCACCGGTTAAACAAGATTTGTAATTAATAAATATTTGCAAATAATTGATACGTCGAGAGAACCCACTTTTGAGAATTCCAGACAAAAGTGTAAACCTTTTTGTATTAAAGACATGGGCAGTACTTTTTATCTGATTCTGTAATTTCATACGCGCGTATAAAAATTCCGACTTGACATAAAACAGCCTTTCCCTTTCCCTGTTAATATCCCAGATTTATAATAGGGCATATTTTGCCATGGCCTCAAGGAACACAAAATTTATTGATATTTGTCCTAATCTCTCTACTGGTATAAACACCACAATCGGCTGCTTTTTATTGGTAGATTTTGCGACTCCATCGCTGTATGACACATTTCCTTCCCTCAAATCTCAATTTTTTTTTCAACTAATTGGTGTTTGTTTCCTACATTAAAGTAGTTTTGTGGAATTATACATACTAATCTTTGATTTACAAGCTATAAAATGCATTTCCACATTTTTTATTCTCTCGCATTATCGCTGCTTATCCCTTCAATCCCACCATGACATGTCTGTGGTGCATATATGGCTTGATTTTGGTGGCAATTGCATGTGTGTTCGATAGGAGACACTAGTCCGAAACCTACTGATCGGGGACACACAAATGTCCCCGATCAGTGGATTTCAGGCTTGTTTGTATGTTTTCATGTTCCCTATCAGTGGGTTATGGGCCATAAAACACACAAATTTGTGTGTTTTCTAGCCCACCCCAAAACGGAGTCAGGCTATTTTTAGCCCTTTTAGACATAGGGCTACCCCTGGTATAAGTCCTACGATAGGGGACGTCCCCGGTCGTCAAATGTCCCCGATCGGAGGTTTTAGGCTAGAAAATGTCCCCGATCGTGGGTAAGTTCGTAACGCGATGACGGCGAGTTTGCAAGTTCGTAACGCGATGACGGCGAGAGTTTGCAAGTTCGTAACGCAATGACGGCGGTGGGTAAGTGGGAAAATGTCCCCGAACGTGCGCAAGTTCGTAACGCGATGACGGCGAGTTTGCAAGTTCGTAACGCGATGACGGCGAGAGTTTGCAAGTTCGTAACGCAATGAAGGCGAGATTTTTTATTTTTATAATTTATTTATATTTATATAAAGTCATCTTTTATTTATTAATTTGTATTTTTTTATTTAGTTACTTTTTATTTATTATTCATTTATTTCTTTTAACTTATTTTTATTTTTACTTATATTTTATATTTATATTATTATGCACTGTTTATTCTAACATGTATTTAAAAATACACCGAATGTATAAAATAATATAACTAAATAAAATATAAATATAACAAATAAATTAAAAACAAATAAATGAATAAACAAATAAATAAAAAATAACTAAATAAAAATAAATAAAAAATAACTTTAAATAATATAAATAAATAAATAATAAATAAATTAATAAAAGATAACTTTAAATAAATATAAATAAATAATAAATAAATTAATAAAAGATAACTTTATATAATTATAAATAAATAATAAATATAAATAAATATAAAAAATAAATAATAAAAAAAATATAAAAAAAATAAAATAAAAATAAAAATAAAACTCGCCGGCATAGCGTTGGAAACTTGCAAACTAGCCGGCATAGCGTTGAAAACTCGACGCGGTTTGTGACTGGCAACCGACGTTTTAGGTCGCTCAAGCGTGCCCCATACAGTGGGAGTCAAAAGATAGGACCGTGATTTGATGATGATATTTTTATCAAAAATTAATTGAGCTGATTAAAAAAGTTTTACATATTCGAAACAGGCATGTCTTCTATTAGAAAAAATAAAACCACCGAAATCATCATTCCTAACCATGGTATGCCGTTTTGACGAAAGAACCCATTTTTGCAGCTGTTCACGGAATGATGAATGCTTTGAATATATGTGCGATTACCTGGGAAGTTATTGGGTCATTGAAATGTAAACTCTAATGATACCTGGCAGTCCTTCTTCTTCCCGGTGATTCATGTTGTCGGTTCCTGATGGTCCATAGTCATGGAAATTTCCTGACCATGACTATAATAACCTGTTTGCAAGGTGTACGGTTTGCTTGAGGGAACTGCAAGGGGCAAACTTTTTTGAACCTTAACGGGAGGCGAATGGGTCTGCAAGTAGTATCAAAATAAAAGTTGTTGTACTATCTGATATGGAGGGCCCTGTACCTAATAACTTTCCACCAAGATGCCATGGTTAGTTTTGAAAATATATGCAGATTGTAGTTTATTCATTATTGATTTTGTGCTGACCATGCTAATCTGTTTTTGAAAACTTGCGGTTTTTACATCTCATTTAGTTTTCAATGACCCATCATTTCCAGGAAACTCACACACATTCAATGCATTCAGCATTCCGTGGACAGCTGGAATAACTGGGTTCTTTCGGCAAAAACAGGCATAATAATGGTAAGGAATGATGAATTGTGGTGGTTCTTTTTTTTGAAATGAAGCGGTAAGAACATTGTTTGTTTCGGATATGTAAAACTTTTTTTTGTATCAGTCACTTAGTGTTGGATAAAAAATAATCAATCACGGTTCTATTCTTTTTGACTCACACATATTTGTAGGTCTAATGGGGCATGCTGACCATTGGCGCGAGTCGTAATTCATCTTCAGACTAGTGTGTCCAGATTCAGAAAGCACGAAAATTTTGTTTTGGCTTTTAAAACTCTCCACCCTTTAAAGAACTATCAGTGATTATCCCGAAAGATTAAAAACATTTAGATAGGATTTGTAGGCATAGCCTTAAAGTGAAGGATAAGCTTATACTCCCATTAGGTATATTTGCCAACTGATAAATGACAGAAAAGGAAAGAAAACGCAATGTTCAGAGATATGAATCCCCATTCAATTACATTCAATTGTAGTAGTAATTGTCCGTACGGGCAGTAATGACTAAAAATATCCAATTTTGTCATTATTAGGCTGCTTCTAGACTGATCACTTGCAGGGCATGCTTGTGGATACCATAACTTGTCCAAAAATGCAAAAATCTGATTTTTGATGATTTTTGTTTCGATTGGCTGTATAAATCAGTGTGTTACTGTGTGGTGTATAACTCAACTAAATCTACCTCTGACTCAATGATGCAAAGTATGCGATGAGGAAAAATAGATGCGGATTATTAATTCGCTGCATCAAAAGGCCTTTTCATATCCAATTATCTCCGTTAAGATGATACGGAGACATCAGTCGTGTCCACACGTTGTAGTTATTAAGTTATTAACGGTATTAACTAAGTCGATGGAATTAAAAAAAAAAATCCACTAATTTCCCCTCACGCATATTGTACCCTATGGTAATCGTCTCCACATGCTGGGTCGGACATATGTCACGTAGGTCAATCCTTCACACCTCTAATGTGTCAGTAGAACAGGTGATTACTTGTTGTTGTAAACAATTGGTCACAGTCGTGGTCCACACGGTCGGACCTAAGTCAATAATACCGGTATTAACTCTGGTCGGTATGAACGTCGGACTTAAAGTTGCCGTGTGGACGCGCACTGATCGGGTTTAAATCCTGTCGGAATTACTTTTTCGGACTTAAAATTTGGTCGTGTGGACGACTATTTTCACGGAGTAGCGCTGATCCGAAAACTTTTAAGTCCGTATAAGCTAATTTACCGGTACTAGCTGACCGTAAGTGTCTATGCAACTGGTTCGGCGTTAATATAACTTTCACCCAACGAAGGAAGTAGGTTAGGAATAATGATTAAAACTTTGAAAGAAACCTGTGAAAACATCTTTACTTCTCGAAAATGTTTTACTCATGCACAGGAACCTAAACAAGGAAAAATAATGAATTTAAATGAATTAATGGCAAAGGGGAAGGGAGAAGAGCAAAGGGGAGGGGCGGGAGGGGTAGTGGGAATGGGGAGGGGGAACGGGAGAGGAGGAGGGGAGGGAAGGGGAGGGAGGAGGGAGAGGGAGGGGGAGGAGGGGAGGGGAGGGATATTGGGGCGGAGGGGAATGGGACGGGAGGGGGACGAGGAGGGGAAGGGGGAAGGGGAAGGGGGAATGTGGAGGGATGAACGGGGAATGGGGAGGGAGATTGGGGAAGGGGAATGGCGATGAGAGCCGGGTGAAGTGAAGGGGGAGAGGGGGCATGAGAGGGGGAAATGGGGAACTCAAGCGGGAATAAAATATGACAAAAAATCACCTGCAGAAATTAACTGAAATAAAAAAGGAGAACTTTCTGAAAAAGTAATGCCAACAACACTGAGGAAATGTGAAATATAAAAAATACAGTGGAATAAAAGTAGCCAGAGCATGTTATTAACATAGATAAATGATTTAAAATAAAACGTTGAATGAATGCATGAAGGTAAAGAAGGAATGAATGGAAAGAATAAATTCCAACTTACCTTTATTATATGAATAAAAAATAAAACAATAAAAACAAAGAAAGCAGGAAAGGAAGGAAGAAGGAAAGGAAGAAGGGGGAACGGGGAAGGGAAAAGGGAGGGGAAGGGGAAGGGGAGGGAGAAGGAAGGGGAGGGGGTAGGTGAGGGGATGGGAGGGGAAGGGAAGGAGAAGAGAGGAGAGGAGGAGGGAGGGGGAGGGGAAAGTGAAAATGAATAGAGGGGAAGGGGAGGGGAAGTAGAAGGGGGGAGGGGGAAGGGGAGGCGGAAGTGGAGGTGAAGGGGAGGGAGGTTAGGAGGATGGGAGGGGGAGGGGCGGGAGAAGGGAAGGGGTGGAAAGGGGAGGAAAGAGTGGAGGGGGAGGGGGAGGGGAGGGAAAAATTACTAAGTGAAAATGTCTGAAGGAATTCGTCATGCAACCATGAAGTTGTTGCCCTAAATACGTAAAAATGCACACTTATTTGTAGCTTTATCCTGTAAAAATATTACACAATATTATACACATTTTTCTTTGCCCAGACATTTTATTGTTTTAACCCTTCATCAATAATATTTGTATTAACTGCACTAATGTGCACTCCAATTTGCTACACAGTAAAGTAATCCCAGCATTCAGGTGTCTATATCGCGCCAATTGGCGAAATTGTACGCAGCACATGACTGTGGATAATTGTCGATGCCACTACACACAATTTTTAATAAAATATTGAAAATTTTCTTTCAAATACAAGAAATCTTCACAAAGTGCATTGATTTTGGCATTGATCCGTACTGTGACCTCTACATGTCTGCGCGCCAGTGGCGTACAAGCCTTTGCAAATGGGAGGGGGGGGGGCTGAAGGGATGCCAAGGCATTTATTTGAAGGGGAGCAAATTAGGTCCTTCTCCATAGACACTGTACAAAAGTCAGTTCATTGGGGGGGCTGAAGGGGGGGCAAGGCTGTTTGTTTGGGGGCGGGCCCCCCGCTGGTTAGCCACGTTGCCCGCCACAAAATGGGCGTTGGGGAAGTTCGGTTGTTTCAGTCGCCCAGACTATTCAATTATGTGCGATTGGAAGGCTACTACCAGTATAGAGGACAGTGTTCGAAACATGCAGAAAATGCGAGCGGTTTCCATATGGGCGGTAAAGCGTAATTAGACCCGTTTCAGTTTGTGCAAGGAACTGTAGATGTATCTCTTGCAATGGATGGCAAGATAATTCCCCGAATCAGTGGCGTTATTCCAGGATTTGGAAACAATAATGTAGGATTTGGGAAACGTTTAATATACTCGCTTCGCTTGCCGTCTGACTTCTTTCTTTGAGTTCGCCAAAATGAGACGGTTGTCAGCCTCTGCTTGCTGTAAATCATAACATAACAACACCCAATTCTCCCTGGCTCTCCTCTTCTTCTTTACTCTTTCCTCTTTTCCTTGCCCCCCTTTTCTCCCTTGCCTTTTCAAAAATGTCTCCCCATTTTCCCAAGGGTGCCAAGAGTCGCCCACTTCGCTAACCCTGACTAACACCACTGCTTTCAGTGTTTTACTTCAGAAAACAAGAAATGCCACCAGTTAGTTCCGTAGAAAGCGTCCACACGTTACTTTACTAATACCGGTGTGTGAAAGCAGATATATAGTCCGGTGGGAGCCATAGTCGGGGCTCCATAGACGATACGGAAAAAGCGTGAAATGGAAAAAACTTATGTTGCGAAAGAGTCAACGAATCGATTGCCCTATTGTCCCATTGTTCCCGGGACTATGAGTAAGCCGGGGACCAAAAAATGGTTATTCAACACCGGTAATGAAAGTTCGACCGGGACTTACCCTGCTCTTCTTCGGCCATTAAATCGTCGACTTAAGACCAAGTTAGTCCGTTAGAGTTAACCCCGACGCGCGTCACACGGCAAATTTATATCCAAAACTTAAAAAAACGATCAATTTAGGGTCAGGGTATTAATGACTTATGTTCGACCGCATGTGGCGGCCAGACGATTACAATGGGTTACAATAGGCGTGGGGGATTTAGTGATTTGTTTTTTTAAATTCCGTCGGACTTAGTTAATACCTGTAATAACGACACGTTGGTGGACACGGTATACAGTTTAAGTCCGAAGCGCGTACGGTCGTGCAGGTCAAACGTACTTTCCTAATACCGTTGAAAGCAGGTATAGCCGGCGGGAGTCCAGTCCGGGGGCGCCATAGACGAAACGGAAAATATAAGAGTGAAAAATAATGTTGGTATAAAGAGTCAACTGAATCGATTTGCCCTATTGTTCACCAGTTTCCAGGGCTATGAGTACGGCCGGACAATGGTTACTTCTACACCTGTCGTTTAAAGTTACGACCGGACTTAACCCTGCTCTTCGTCGGCATTAATCGTCGGAATTTAAAACAAGCCTAGTTAGGTCCGATAGATTTAAACCCCGAGTGCGTTCACACGGCGCAAATTTATATCAAACACTTTAAAAAACCGATCTTATGTCCGACGCATGTGGAGACCGATGACAATAAGGGGTTACAATAGGCGTGAGGGGAAGTGTGGATTGTGTTTAATTCAATCGGACTAGTTAATACGGTTATAACTACACGTGTGCGGCACGACACGACTATTATACCACCTCCATAAGAAACAAAATGGCACGCATCAAAACTGACCGATTTCAAACGATTTCAAGTAGCGGG
>JAMKCH010037595.1:0-14006 GCA_023653785.1 Ophioderma brevispina | reverse complement strand
CCCCCCCCCCCTCCACCCGGGGAAGTAGGCCTAAGATGAAAGGCATATTTTTCCGAGGCTCATTGTCGTCATGAAACTTTGAACCCCTCAAATCTATTTCATTCCAAGATATAAACAAAAAAACGCCGTTTTAGTGGTTAATATTAGCATCAGTATTGACAGGTTTTACAATAATTATGGCAGTATGGGGGCGGCTTTATACCTCAAAAACCGCAAGGTTGTTTGTTTCCCACGGTACTTGATGGGCGAATGTGCAAGTGTCAGGCTCCCGTATCAATCAAGGAGCGAAACCGGTAGAGAACACAAGACATAAAATCGGAACAGCACCTTTTCTTATTTTTTGCTATTATTATGTGGCCTATTGTATAACCCGGAGTGTTATATTTTGCTTTTTTGTCCACGGGCCTCAAGGAAAAGACACCCTTGTTGTGAAGTGAACGCACGAACGAACCCGAACGAAAACGAATGAAAAACATAAAGAGAGAAAGAGAGGAGAGGGAAAATTGAAGGCCGTGATCGTCGACTTCTTCACACTGGTAATTACACATTTGCCCAAAAAAGAGGGCCAGTACCCACGTCAACAACTGTAGCCCACCTTCCGTTAGTAGCTTATTGGAGACTACTGATACCAGGTAAACGCATGTAGTAAGCGTATACACAACCGTTTCACCTGAATCGTAGCGAATATGAGCTCTACATGATGTTGTTATTAGTTATATTCCAAATGAGGCATGGATTACGCCGTCATCTCCTTGAAAACGAAATCGATCACGAAAGAAACAGACTGAACCGAAAAAAAAACCAACTGAAGTCATAATATTATTTTAAAATTAGATTAAATTTAAAAAACAACCATGGCGGGGTGTTGCAATGTATCCGCGAGATTCGTCCTAATGGCTCTAGGCCTTATTTTTTGGGTAAGTAAGGGTGAAACTCTAGCCTTAGGCTAGCTTAATCGTATTTTAAGTACACACTCAATTTACACACCGACCACCGCACTAATGAATTTTGATGTACAGACATGTAAATACAAGAATCATTCTTGTATTTACATCCTGTACATATGTCGAAAAGAATTTAGTATCTGCCACAGGCTTACGAGAATTCGGCAACGGTAAACGGAATAATAAACCGAATGTTAAAGTGCCGAATTTTAAGTGGTGGCAGAATACTAAATTCATCCCCATATGGCAGTATGTCATGATATTACAATAAAATTAAAAGGCGCACAATTATAATTAAGCTTTTCCTATTGGTGATTATTAAGTTATGTGTGCTATTATGTAACAATTACCCATACAGAGAGAGTTGAAGTTGGTTAATCGGGATCCTGATATTGACATTCTGAACCAGGAAACCGTTTCTGTGGGTGTAAAAAAAATTCACCATTACTAGCTTTTTTTTTGTTGGCCGGACTCGCAAGATTGACTTTCAATGGTCTTGAAGACACAAAATATACCAAACTTTAGCTGCAATTTCTCACCTTATTCTTTATTTTCCGGCCGGGTCAAAATGATGCACACTATGAATGAGACTATCCACAAGAAATATGAAAATCTAAATTCTGTCGTTTATTCCCATGAATAAGATGATTTACGTTGATTTTAGAGTAATTTCGGAGACCTCCGTTTGGCAGTGTGCAGTCAACGATGCCATCTTGTCAACGCGCAGAGTTGTGGGTAAACAACTACGTAACCCCCAAAAGTGCTGTAAATGGGGTTTTAAATATGATCTTGATCTTGGTTGAAAAAGGTCAAATATGAAGTCCCAAAAGTTTGTATGTTGGTTTGCGATTTTCAAGTATCGAAATCGGTCAAGGGAGCCGGAAATTTGTAATTTTCCAACTGAAAGCTGAAAATCAGAGATTTTGCACTTTAATCAACTCTAACAGGGTAAGGCACCCGGGGATCCTTTTAAAACACATTAATCGATTTGGGGGAGTTTTTCACCCTAGAAAGTGTCACTTCTCATCTCAAATACCGGTGGTCATACATGAAGGATAGATTATTTAAGTAGGGAATTTCTACAGTTGGATTCTGAATGGACTCTATTTGAGTTTGCGGGCCAATTTTGGAAAATTTTAAGAAGTTGTCAGTGGTGACGTCACGGCATTGTTGCCGTATTCTTTGTGGCCCGGGGAAACCAGCTCAGATCTGCGCTAAGCATCCGCTTTATAAAAACGTGGAAAAAGGGTCACATTTCCGCCATTGGACGCGTTTTGGGAATAAGGGGTAAATTTGGCACTGTTTTGGACGTTAATGGTGTGTTTTGGAAAAACGCTCATTGCCATTTTGGCTAGAGAAAATGGTTTTATGGACCTTTCATTTCATTTCACTTTATTTGGTCATAACCAGAGGATTAAAACAACACAAAAAGCAAAATAAACACAATGAAGCAGCGCTACTTCTTTTAGGACCTTAGCGTGGTTGCTTTTGAACCAGCGATTAAGATTTCCATGGTGCAGCGTCTCTATCTAAAAGATTGGCATTAATGACACAGCTATTAGCATGGTTTAAATCATACCTGACTGGACGATGTCAGTGTGTGTTATTAATCAGTCCTTTTTACCACACACATGTTGTGTTCGGGCGTTCCACAACAGGGTCGTGTTGGGCCCATTTACTATTCATTTGTACATTTCTCTGGTCGAAGACATCATTAATGCTCACAATCTCAGAAACAAAGACTTATCTGATGATACGACAAATCTATGGGCTGATTGTTCAAACACTGCTGATGCACCATCCCTTCTCTCAAATTAGAAAACGCATTGCTGATATAAGCAATGAATGATTTCAAAACAAACTGAAACTCAATGACAGTAAAACTGCACTTCTTCACAATACCTCTCATTTTATGAAAACCAATTCCTCCATCTGTGGTGATGATGAAACTCTCCATTGAACATGCACACCGGAGGCTCGTGTCTTGGATTTTAATCGGACAATCAGTTACAAGTATTTATTTATACACTTCTTCACTGGCATAAAAAGGTACATAGCATATAAAGGTTTTCAAAGGATTAAAAAATATTGCACAGACTGAACAAAACAAAGAAAACAGGGTAAAATGCCAGCAAAAAGAATGTGACCACAGGGGCAAAATCACCTCTAGGACTATCCCACCCACCTTTGCAATAGAAATAATACCACGGCCCAATTAAATACCCTGCAACTCCGAGCATCTACATAAGAGCTCCAAGAGCACTACTTATCAGGAGCAAAAATTTTGGAAAAAGTGAGATTTTATCAGACAAAGAAATGACGTCGCCGTACTTGAAGGAGGAGAAGGAATCTGCTGACCTGGTGTACAAAGGCAACTGATTCCAAAGGTGCACAATAACGATTAAAATAAAAAGCCATATGGTGCTTCAGTTTTACAGCGCTGAAGTTTGAGCTTTAAAAAATCGGCAGAGAATCTGTAGTGGGATGATTCCTGGAGGCCCATTCCTTTTCGCTGAATTCTACATACTTATTAATATTAACATCTAATGACCCTCCTTACATCTATAAAAAACAAAGATCGCATTTTTGTCTCTCCTGAAAGTAAGGGTGGAAGCAGTCCAACCTAGAAAGCCTCTCCTTATAATCCCGGATCAGGATAGTGAAGTCTGAATTTGGGTAGCTCGCCTTTTGACCCCTCCCACATCCTGACCATCAGGATGGTCAGAGCAAATATGAACGGAAAGGGTACTAGGTTACGCATATCGACGAATTTACGAATTTTTGCACAGATCTATCGGGGATAGAATACCTTTACTTACTGCCGGGTATGGCAAGGGGGAAAAGGTTGCACATTACTTGAAATTGTGACGGATTTGTCAAAGTCCCGCAGAAGAATTTTTGCAGAATTCAGCAGACTTAAGACGTGAACATGGAAGGATTTCCTATGGTGTTGGGCCCCGACTGTTATATGGATTTGCAGGCCGGTAACGGACGCACGCGAATGTTTAATTTGAAAAATGTTTCATTTCAATGTTTTCACACCGTCGGGGCTGCTATACCCCATGCTATCCCGTGTTTTTAAAAGAATTACGGGTATGATTAGTTCAAGATTAGGCTTTATTGGACTTTGTATAATGCAATAACACTTTCAGTATTATCAGGAGTGATTTTAGTGAATATTTACAGGCCCAAACAGAATGACTCATGTCAGGATTTGCCCTAGGGGAAAAAAAACAAAGAGGTGCATTTTTAATATCAAATAAGTTAATTCCAACTTTGGCCATGTATTTTGCATGACAAAGGGGGAAGGTGTTAATTTAGCGGAAACCCTCTTCTGATGATCATAAACCTTCCAAAAGATATCTTATCATTTATATAGTCTACATTTAAATAGTCTGAATTGTTTCTTTTTGGATATCAATAGAATTTCTATAGGAAACGTTCCAAGTTTTCCAACTATAGCACCTCAATTGTAAAGGTATGTTATCAGTTAACCTCGAGGGGAAGGGTGCATAGGCTTATTCTTGTTTAATGAAAATATAAATAAATTTTTGGCGATGAAGGCTAATTTCGCAGTCATTAGTGTAGAGAGTGTGTGTAAACGTGTCACTGGTGGCCATTTTTATGTTAAAACTTATGACATCCTTAGTTGCATTTTATCATTAAATGCAGAAGTCAAATATATAAAAAGTGTGTAGCAAGCACCATTAGATATTCCGGGTGTTTTTTTCCTTGGAGTAAAAAACGGTAAATTGTATTACAAAAGCAAAATGAGGGCATATTCATTCAACTTGGGTCATTATTCATTCTGCGAAAAATTGCATTGGATATTATATGGGATTCTGATTGCCCAATATTTGTACAATCTGTTTCTAAACAAATTTTATAGTGGGTTTGGTGTTAAAGGGACATTTTTGTGATCCACAATCTCGTCACTGGCACCCTACTTAACCTAAAGAGTTGAGATTTTTTATTCTGAACCGTAGCCTTAGCAAAACGGTACCTATCTTAAATGCATATTTGGTTAATTTTGTAAATAGGACAGAAAGTACGGCACAATGGCCCCCATCGGACAGTTGGAAACAATTGCTTATAAACACAAAACCGCCAAGATCAGAATAACTAAAGTTTGTTGATTATTTAAGCCGATCACAAGGATACCTAGTGAACCAAAAAACAGAATGTGCACGTACTCATAAATGTACCTTAAAAAATATGAGACCAATCTATTCCAATTGTTTTTTGTTCAAGTAGCGTTGCTTATAGTGTTGCTTATTTTTAACGAAAATAATGTTTTAGAGCCAATTATGCTAAGATTTTCCATTTTTATTTTAAGAATTTTACACGAAATGTCATGCTTATGGTAGAGTGTAACCCTATCATGCACTGATGCAAGCCAGATAGGGAAAGCTCCTTCCTGGCAAAATTCCGTTTTTAAATGTTTGAATTCTGCTTCAAACAAATATTAAAAGGAGGGATTGGGCCATACTCCATGACACATGATTTGCTTCCTGGAAAATTGATTTTCAGTCTGCCTGCATTGAACATCAGTATAGACTACTTCAAAATTGAAGGGCTTGTGCGGATCGGCTTAAGGAAAGCAACATTGGTCATTCTCTGTGTAATATTACATTGACCTAGTCCGTCTAAAGACTTCAAAGGGATTATGAGTATGGGGGCCTGATGATTAAGGCCTATATAATCCCCTATTGAAGTCTTGACACTGACTAATTTGGGCAATATTACACGGAGGAATAATCTCGTGTTTAAGCTATCGCGATGAAAGGCTGCATTTTTCTCAATGTCGTCCTGAAATTTTAGCAATCAAACCCATATCTCAAGTTTGTTAATCCATGTGTGGTGGAGAGTGTTTGCAACAAGTGCCAAGTTCTCATGATCAGGTAGAAAACATGAGACACAAATCGAACAAGACACCTTTAAATGAAAGAACAAATCGAGGGGGTGACAATCAGAAGGACGTAACTCAGCACTGAAAGAAATATGAAAGAATTCTTTAATTCTGCTGTAATAGCGGCTTTTGAGAAATGTGATTGTTTTAATATTTTCTTTACTTAAGCAAATTAAATTACTCAAAAGGTAAACATCTCATAAAGCTCATGCGTACTGTAAGCCAAACATATATAAATTAGCAAACAAAAAAAAAATTAATTATGAACACCAGAAAGAAATTCTTAAGATTTTTTTCAGTGCTGGTTAAGTTCTTTCTGATGTCAACCCTCAAAATAGACTTCAGACCAAGTATTAACACCTGAACCAAAGACTTGTTTCTTCTATAATATGTTTAATCACGGAGCTGAAAAAAGGTGTCTCTACTTGTCCTGACCAACTAAACCTATTTATAATGTGAAGAACCACGTAAAAAATCTTAAACCGAGACATTCCAGAAAGACGCATCTACTCTCTTTTAGAATACAGGTTTATTGATATTTGGAATGCTTACCATGAACACTGAATAAGCTGAATACCCTGTCTTTAGGTATCAAAATATAGTATTTCAGTCGTGTGTGCATGACAGAAAAAATCAAAGTTGTTTTGGTTCTAGGATGGATTACTGTATTAGTACCAAGTCAAAACTAGTGTGGTTTTATTTACTTGCTTGTCAAATAAATAAACATTTGGAACTTCTTGGTATTTTCTACACCAATCTGTGCTATTTAAATAAATATGTGATCATAAAAAAAATACATTGTCCAATAATAAAAGATACTCATTTTAGTTTCTCTCACTTTTGCAAATTTGTGAGTCTAGCGTTAGAAGGCGTATTATTAAAAAAGGAGGTTTGATGTCAATAAAAAACAGATTAGTTAACAGCAGTTTTTAGCTCAAAATATGCACATGGGGTAAAATTGTAAACTCTTCAAGCAGTGGCATAAAAAAAATTAACCAATTTTTTTTTTGAAATTTTATTATGACACTGGAACTAAGAGTACACGGGACCTCGAAATATTTCAAAGTCATGAAGTGTTCTTCGACCAGCATAGAATGAATAATACAAATCATCTACAACCTCCGTGCTTTTTCACTGTTGAGTAATGAGCGCTAGTATTGACGCTGTCATCCCTGTTGTGGAACTCATACAATTATATGGAAGGAGTTCCCCTGAATTTTGTATCTCATAATTATAATTTAATTTTATGCATCTTTATGATTAAAAGGCCTTATCAGGTAGGTGTGTGCTTGTTTTACGAGCGAGGATAATATGAAACAATTTTTATTAGCTCCGAATATTTGCGAAAACCTTTTTCCTCTGAGCCTATTCATTTACATGCTACAGGTTATTGTATACGGAAGTGCCTCTATTCCCGTGATGCGAGTACGCCCAAATTAAAAAGTTCATCACGGTAGAAGTTCCTTTTTTACTAAGCACCGCCTACATACGCCGGTGTGGGAAGGATGACTTTACTTTGGACACAATACTAAATTCTTTCAACGTCATATCAGGTCAAACGAGACGAGAAATAATTTCATTCAAAGTCTCATGGTTTTGTAATTAATTTTGCAATGCAGGTTCAAAGTTCCAAATGACGACAGGAAAAGTCTGAAAACTGTTAGGAGCATAGGCCCTACCCCAGTTTAAATTGTTTCGATGTCAACGTAAGTCAGTAAGTTTGTTTTTTGTTTTTTTCAGTTGTGATTGACATATAAAAATACCGTGGTTACATGGTGACCGAGTCTGATCGGTCCCTAACCGCTGTGTGATACCATTGAGTAAGAAGTAATAAACTTACCTTTTGTTGGATCATCCTTGACCTCAAGCTTTTCTCCTGCCTCTCATTCCCGCGCTATCATCGTTTTGTTACAGAACTTTGTGTAGCACTTCGCCATGGATTTGGCAATTGACTGGATCGGTAAAGTCATGGGTACAATTTCATGTGCTCGTGATCATTTTATGAGTATTGTGACAAAGTCAACGAGTCGAGAAGTTATGCACAGAAAGTTACAAACCTCGGAGATCCAGTGCAACTTGCCTAAAAACATTAAACTTCCATCTTTGAGCACATTTTAAAAATGAGACCATGAGTGTACATGAAGATTTCAACGTTGTTCTAGCAGTGAGATACACATGAAAAACGCAAACGTTTTCAGTGCCCTCGCGAAGATCGCTGGCAAGTCCGTCGCCATTTTCTTGTCAGCTGATTGCCGAGTTCAGATCGATTTTATACAACGATTGTTGATGTTTGGCTGATGAGCTGAAAAACGCTCATCTTCACCAATCGAACACCGGAAAATGAACGGCTTAGCCGACAGTATATAGCAATGTGTATCTTTTTTCGGAAATGTGCAATTCTGCAAGTGACATACCCAACAAATTTTAATTATAAAATGTTTTGAAAAACTATGGTGGAAGAATTTTTACTTCCCAGATGTGCGTAGCCCAAATCGCCAACTTCAAACTATTAGGAAATCCTGTGGTCTAATCGGATATTGTGTTTGGATGTACCACTCCAAAGACAGATACCATATTCAAGATCACTCCTGATCAGAGAATTATAGAGAGTTTTAGAAATTTTAATTGGGGCATTGAACCCTACTGTATGCATGATAATGCCCATCTACGAGGACATTTTTTTACTAATATTATATGTTTACAAATTGAGTTTAATATTCAAGTATAAACTATTCGCTAGAATTATTCTTTATAATTGACGTATATCCCAACATTTGCCATGCTGCTCCCAAGCATATGGAAAATCAAGTCAAATTCGGAAGTATCTTGACTTTGCTCAAACAGAACGTCTCGTTCATGCCTTCATTACATCGCCGCTTGATGTTGGCAATTCGCTTCTTATGGGTCTCCCTAACTATCAAATTGAAAAACTTCAACGCATCCAGAACACAGCTGCCGTTATCATCCTGGAAAAAAGAAATTTGATAAACATACCAGGCATTGAAAGAAATCCATTGGTACCAGTGGGAAAAAAAGCATATCTACAAGATTCTGTTATTGACTTACAAAGCCATTCAATGGTCAATCACATGCTTATATATCAGAACTCATCAACCTTTACAATCCTCCCCGTTCACTCCGTTCGCGCTCAAAAACCACTACTTGGTTCTCACGATTTTCAACATCATATGGACATATGCTTTTTCTGTTGCAGCTCTGACCTTGTGGAAATTTACCAGTTAACATCCGCAATGCTGACCTTATGAGTGTTTTCAAAACCACTTTGTAAAACCCATCTGCTTACTCATAACAGTCATTCTCTCCATTTGCCATTTGTTTTATCTATTGCTGTTTTTTGTAGTTTAAGATTTGTGACAGACTCCTGAATATTATATTATTTCTGTATTATATATTAAATCATGTATTAAATTAATCATAGAATGATGTGAGGAGAACTGGAAAAGATGAAAACTTGCAATTTGTGTGCAATAAGCATGAATTATTGAGTACCTATTTGAAATGGACTAGGTATGGGAACTCCCTGAACGAAACATGTCAGGAGATGTCCGCAATATGAGAAACAAGAGCGTAACAGTGTATTATCTTCTCCTTTCTAAGAAATGGATAGAGGTTCTTTGTTACATATAGGACAAGCAAGTTTGCACACCTGTTGATGAACAATAGACTTTGTGTAATTGCCTATGTCAAAACATATCAGGCGCCCAGGATGTGGAAGATTGTGGATTCCTTTAAAATGTTTCAGCTGAAATGAGAAAGATTGTGAATTCGACTTGTCTTCGCTTGTTTGTGTTGCATCATGGGAAATTGCTGTTGCAAGTACAAATTGTGTTGCAAGTCATTTCTCTTCGCCAGTTTGTTCAGAAGAGTTCATCGAGTGTAGACCTCTCCTCAAACAGAAGGTGGAAAACTCATAAAATTTGATTGATAAAAATCATGTGTTTATATCAATTCATAGACAAGTTGCTAGAATTGTCAAAGCTGCTCAAAATTTGGGAACTTTGGAAAAACAAAGAGTAACCATTTAGGATATCAGCAGGATTGTGTGCTTTACCAGTGACATTCAACTTTAAGGCACTGAGTACCTTGTGGACTATGTTACGCCAAGCTGCAGTTATAACTTCAGTAGTTCTTCAAGTCTACGAGTTTATAAATTAATCGGCCGGTATAGACAAAAACGGACTTTTGCGAGTTCGCGGAAACTAGTTGAACTGTACTAACAAGAATTGTGTCGCCAAGATATATGTGGACCTGATTCTTCGGACAAGAGATGGTACGCACCCAACTGGAACTTTGAGATGAAACTTTCATAGTTTAAATGATTTATGTGCATGGTGTATTGTAAATAGGTAAGAAACCTAATAATTTTTGCGCATGTTAATTTTATGATTGATCAGAATGCATTTGTATATATTAAAATATTGTGTGAATTTACGGTCGTGGTTCAAGTCAATCTTCTTTACAAATAGTCATTGTGGATTGTGTTTTATGAACCATGGGAGGTTACTTTTGACCTGAGTACGTCTAGTAACAGAAATTGGGGGATGTTGTCCGGAAACAAAATTCATAGAAATTTGGTTATGCGCAATGTTTGAAAAAATTGTTCTTGTCCAAATTTTGTTTTTGTTTAAATCTTTGCAAAATGCATACTATACAGCATTGAATCACCATGGCATTTAATGCTCAAGAATTTGTGAAGAAGCCTGACTGGGGTGTGGACCAATTGAAAAAGGTAGATCTTTTGGAACAATTTCAAATATTAATTGAGCAGGTGGTAATCAGTAAAAGTAGGAAACAAATTATCAGAACTTGATCATCCACACATGGGTAGACGATGTGAAGTTTGGGAGCCCCATTTCTGGAAACGGTAATCCCTTAGAGGATGCAAATTAGCATTGAAAGTAGAACAAACGAAAATTCAGGCAGAGAAAGAAGAGAGGATTAGCATTAGCAGAAGAGAAAAATGAAAATAGGAATTACAAGAAAGGGAAAGAATAGAAATTATGAACTCAAAAGATACAGCTGAGGTTAGACAGGAAAGAAAAGAAATGCAGTAGAATGAAACTGAAAATAAGAAATTGAGTTGCATCAAAAAGAAAAGAGTGATCTTTTACTGAGTCTGGTTTTGATGTAACCCGACACATTAGGCTTGTACCAAAATTTCAGGAAGGTGAAGTTGATAAATATTTCATGCACTTCGAGAAAATTGCCACAAAATTATAATGGCCAAAACCAAGTTGGACCTTGTTACTCTTCAGAGTGTTCCGTAGGCAAAGCCAGTGAGGCATACTCTGCCTTGGCTATTGAGGCCAGTGCTGAAACAATATACGATCAGTTTAAGCAGGCCATCTGAAAAGCCCGAACTAGGCCTGAGGCTATCGACAGAAGTCAGGGTACCAAAAAGACAACCAAAAACCATACACATGTAGAATTTTCACGTACTAACGACAGTTGCTCGCTCGTGGGTTGACTGCTAGGAGGTGAAAGAGAAAGATTTCAAGAGTTTGAGACAATTGATATTGATAGAGGACTTTAAACAATGTTGTACATTCTGATCTCACCTCCCCTTAATGAGACTAGTAAAATTGAAACGATAGAGAAAGCACAACCATCGCATATGAATTATGCACTCAACGACATAAATTTGATTCTATTCCCGCAAAGTCTAATTTCCACAAAACCGGTGGCATAATAAGCATCCCCTCCCTATACATGTGGAAAAACCAAAATCAGATTCTAGTACAAAAACTAGTGAAAAATCTGAATCAAGTTCATGGGTGCTCTATTCTGACCATTCGTTGCCCCAACTTGCACTTATTGGGGCAAAAAAGAAAGGGCACCTTGTTTCAACGTTTTGGAACCTTCAATGGGAAACCCTAATTGCAATGCATAGAACAGAAGACATAACAAATTAAAGGCCAAAACAAACATGTCAAAACTAGTGGGAGAAGTGAGTGAAGAATGCAAACCTTTTGTCCTAGACATGTAACAGGACACGTCTCAGTCACTCATCAATGATGAAACTAACCCACAACCCATTACTATCATGCATTGCGTGAACCCAGGTTGTGGCTCAAACTTTCTTTCTGGAAGATGCACTACCTTTTCGAAAAAATCATCAACACAGACTGATGTACTGATACAGTGTTTGGGATTGGAGTTGTCAAAAGTGCCACTCCACAAATTAAAACTTAAATCAGACCTACAATCTTGCCAAAATGTGTTGGAACACAGACTGCTCTTTTGCCCCGTTATTTCCGTATTTCTCTAAAAGATATATAAGGAAATCATGTCAACTTGGTTGGGATTCTTGGAGCATTCTCTATCCATTCACCCCTCCCTATCCCCACCAATCAATGTTGGGTTCTTGTAGTGTGGCAATGAACAAAATTTCAGGATTCAACATTGTCCCATTGGGGAGAGGGGGGACATTTGAAGTAGGGACCTATAAAAAGTGTTCTAACACTTTTGGCTAAGATTCTATCCGTACTATTAGAAAGAAGTATTTTCATGCTTAACTTAATTGCCCTGTCATTTCAAATTAAGATAAATGATATTGAAACGAAAATCGTACACAATATAGGTACAAACAATATATGTTTCATCTGAGTATCAAATTACACTTTCCCCCGACCTTAACCTTTAGGGAATGGTCATTTTTAATCAGCATAGGCCATACTTTCACTGCGTTTTAAGCTACATTCATGGGTTTAACAGCACTGGTGAATATTCCAGTGTGCTTTTCGCGGTACAAGTTTCCTTATTTGTTTTAACAACTTAATATTTAAAAAAAAAAAAAAAAAAAAAAAAAAAAAAAAAAAAAAAAAAAAAAAAAAAAGACGAAGATTTTAACATGTTAAAAGTTGTTTTTAATTTTGTTACTTTTTCAGGTTTTTTAGGTTTAAATTTTTTAAAATTCAAATGAAAGAACCGACTTTGAAAGGAAAGGACTTGATTTCGCACCGCGAACCTACCGCTTGCAAAGGCGAGATCTTGCCTCTAAGCCAAACCGCCGCTCTTACAACTGATCATGTCGTTTCAACCCTAATAACTATGTTTAAATCCATGAATCGACGAACGGTAAACCAATCCTACACACGTAAATCAATGATTATATCCACATACAACCATATTTAACAATAGAGACGGACAGGAGTCATGATCTTTTTCATATGTTTGCCGTGGTGTAGCGTTTGGTTTTTTAAAGAGACATTTTCAGAGATATTTATATCTTGAAAATAGAATTTTTACCGTGGTTATCGATTCATGGACAAGTGAAATTATCGACTCGGTTGATAAAGGATCACTTCACGTGGTACAATGGTTGATTACAGTCTGTTTTCAATTAAACTTGTAGAGCCATAACCCAATTTAATCTTGCGTGTGTTTATCGATGCCTTTAATCATCATCCTCATCATCATAGTCGCGTCGTCGTCGTTGTCATCATCATCATGTATCCATCATCATCATCGATATGGAAAAGAGCGACTTGGCTAGAGGCAAGATCGCCTTAAGCGGGAGTTTCGCGTTTCGAAAGCATGTTCTGCATTTGGAATTCGGTTTATTTCATTTAAAATGTAGTTTACCCTAAGTATCATATAAAGCGCGTAACCCTATCTGAAACTATTGAACATGTTTAAATTTTAATTTTTTCTAGTTAACGTGTCTTCGTAAATTGTATTTATTGTAAATAGTTACACTATGAAATAAATATTAAGTTGTTACACACAAAATCGACACTTTGGAAACGGCGGAAAGCACACTAATCAAATCGTCGTCGTCATCACGTCGTCATCATCACTCATCAATCATCATCATCACATCATCCCGTCATCATCATCAATCATCATCATCGTCAGCATCATCGTCATCAATCATCATCATTATCATCATCATCATCAATCATCAATCATCATCTCCCACATGAATTTTCCACTACTGTTAATTCATTCCTGTATTCATTATACCAATGCATAAGGTGCAGCATGAATGTTTTGCGAGTTTCTTGCTTATATTGAGTAATCACGTGTAATATAGTGCTCTGTAACATCGTGGAAGTGTATTGATTATGCTTTTACTATTATATTTGCAATCTTAGTATTACAAACCCATTACATTATCAGAGCCTTTCTGT
>JAMKCH010037594.1:0-135249 GCA_023653785.1 Ophioderma brevispina | reverse complement strand
ATAGAAATTGATTTAAAAATTTGGCTTGGTGCATAACAAGCCAAATGCCAGAAAAACCCGATTGTAAAAACAACATTTACGTTGAGATTGGGAGTTTGATGAGAGTTAACTGTCTTAATACATCACTTGATAGACCGCTCTCGTCCATTGGTTCGAAATAATTAAATGAAAACAAATCAATTTACATTGGAAGTAAAAAGCGTATAAACACATTAGCTTGACTGACAAAGACTGTTTTGCAAACCAAAACACGAGTGGGTTGCTTTTTAGGTGCTCAATTGGTGCAGCATGCACTCAATTTGCAATTTGCAATAACACGCATGTATCTTGAACAATATAAACCTTACTGCTGATACTGATCATCCATGAGCGTCAGTGTTTGATGCATTGTGGATATGAAAAGGGGCAAAATTATACTATAACTACCTCAAAATGACCGCATTGTTGCACATTGGACTTTTCGTAATCTTCCGTAATATGTAAAGCGCAGATGGATCGCCAGCTATCAGCTTTGGGAATAACAGCTAATATCACACTAGAGTTCCTATTTTAAAATCCAATTGGATTTTTCATCTGCTAATTTTTAACTCCAAAATATTTTCATGTACTTCAGGTCGGAGGGTCAATTTCAGTGCCCGTGTTTTTTGACTGCCACCTTCGGTCGCGACCCCGTACTTACTTAAAGTGTATTTTTTGTGATCCCAGTCCCTTTATTAGTTCGCCATTTTATATATTTTCGATAAAAGTTATTTCAAATTTCTGTTGATTTTGCGGGGAGTTCTTATGTTATGACCTAAGTTCCCTAATCAAGTGCCATAGACCACTGTGGTTATTCTGTCGCGTTTTTTTTCCTTTAAAGGGGCGTGTTCCGATCGCCTTTGTTTGGGACAAATCCCTGATTTACCGGAAGTAGTAATCGTTTTGATATCAAATGAAAGGCCATATTGTCTCATTGTCGTCCTGAAATTTGAGCCCCTCGAATCCATTTCCTTCCCAAGATATAACAAAAAATCGCCGTTTTATTAGTGGTTAACGTTTATTAGCACGAATTGAATAGGGCTTTGCAACATGCGGATATTGGGGGGGCGTCTACCGATCCAAACCACGCAAGATTTGTGGGTCCCACTGTACTTGATGGGGTGTATGTGCAAGTGCCATACTCTCATACAAGTAGATAAACACAATACACATAAATCGGAACACCGCCTTTAACAGACAGAAAATGCAAAGTTACGACTTTCTCTAGAGTAAAGATTGAATCTGCTCGTAAGATTAGACATACTACTTTATACCTCCAAGCCTAACTGTTCTATGATATAAAAAATTCATACTTTTAGGGGGCTGCCGGCTGTGATCACGAAATGCCCTTTAATGTGTTGTGCTAATAATAATATATTTAGTACCAAGGTGGATGATATCGAAGGAGAGCTACTAACGACGGGAATCAACTTACTATTAAGGGCGCTTGGCCCAACTCTGAACTTTTACCAAGGTCAATCGTCAAATTAATGCATTCCGTGTCTGTGTTGCATTCTAATAACATGACTCAAGACACCGATATGAGCACGGCACGGTATCCCTGATAGACGTACAAAAGTTGAATTTGCGGAAGGTGTTTACTTTCTAAATCAAGAAATGCCCAAGAAAGAAAATAAGAAGCAATAAAATTATATTAAAATGATTTAGAATCAACTTAATATCCATAAATCAACTGTTTTGAACACCAACACTTGCAGGGTTAGGGGCAGAAGAGGGAAGACATAAAATGAATTATGCTAAAACAAAAACAAAGCATTCTAGCAAAAATTAGGAGCGGTACATTTTCTCTAACGAAATGCCGCAGTCTACCGGAAACAAAGGTTTAGTTTTCTTTTAAAACTTATAGAGATTTCGGGGAAGAACGCTTTGAAAAAGACCCATTCGTGTATACGTAGTTCGTCAAAAATCACTCCTGTTATCGAGGTACGTTGGGCACGTTCGCCTCGATAGCGAAGGCGAACTACGTATACCCGGTATCAGTCACAGTAATGGAAAAACCATGCTTATTATATAATTATGGGAATAAGGTGGGCTGCGCCAAGAAGTTGCCCCGCCTGGTCTCGGCAGGTCATTATCAAACTACCATACCAAGCAACTGTTTTAAACATCAGCATCAGCACACGAATTAGGCTGTGCTACATGTGCATCCCCGCATCTATACATGTTCACATAATCAAACCACACAACAATGCAAAGTTAAGTTTGAAGCTACAACCACACATTATTTGGTGATTTATCCAAAATAGCGAACACTATGGATCGGAAATTGATTACTGGTATTGTTGTTGTCGTAGGGTTGATAATCCTTACCATAGCTATTGCCATTCCTGTTGCGCGGAAGACTAGGGGCAGTGGTGCACAATCCTCATTACAACAGGCCCACCAGTGGATGTCACAGACACCGCTTATAGATGGGTAAGTAGACTTGGAAAATTCAAACGTAACCAGCGATACTTCTAATTACTGACTGGGCAGATTAATTCCAACACCACTTGGGGAGGAAGGAGGGAGAACCAGTAGCTACCAGTAGCTGCTGCCAGTAGGAGTCAAATGTGATCATACATACAGTTTTCAGATATAGTCCATATAGGGGAGAATCATGTGGTTTTTGCATGCCGGTTAGTGTTCATTAAAAATATTCGATTGAATAAGACCGACTTTAACACTCAAATCCTGGTGTGGCAGGAGATATAGTTCTCTGGACTCACAGTCCGGGAACAATGGTGAACAATAGGGCAATCGATTTAGTTGACTCTTCACACAACATTAGTTTCATGCTTTATTTCATTGTCGTCTATGGAGCCCGGACTATGATACCTGCCGGACTATGATTACTTTCACACCGGGACTCAAATTCAATTTAAACATTGTGCAGGTGGTGGTGAAGCGGTGATTTGTGAAGAGGGATTAATAAATCATATACTACGAATATACGTCACACTAAAACGAAGTTGCATATTTTAGTCACCGATTGCAACATGAAACCAAATATATAATCACTTGATACTGATACTGTATTACTAGTCAATACAAGGTCAGAAATACCCTTTAAACAAAAAAACATGAGCCTATTGCATAAATGATCTTAATTTTTGAAACATTTTATAAGAAATGAAATGATTGGTTCAAGCATTTGGAATGTCCAACACTTAATTACAACAATAATCAATGCAACACAAAAATATTACAGACAGGCCCGTAACCAGAAGGGAGCGCGGGGGCGGACGCCGCCCCCACCCCCATTACAAAAATTCCCCCCAAACCCCTTAAAAATTAGGAGGTTTATGCCATTTTTCGAAAAAAGTTTAAATATCGATAAAATGTTCACTTTTGGCAAAATCGCCCCCCTCTTTTGGGGAGGGTCGAATTTGGGAAAATCGCCCCTCCCTAAAACAATCCTGGTTACGGGCCTGATCACAGATGTTACTTTATCATCTAGAAGTTACCTCTATTTTGGGGAGTAGGCAAGATAACAAGAGCTACGGTAGTACAAATATCAACTCCGGGAAGTACAATAAAGCCCTTTCGGAGTAAGTTCAGGACGAAGACAGGTCGCATGCGTAATCGGGAAGTGGTATCACTTCGTGTAAGATAGAAGTAATTATTGTCCGGCGTACTATGTCGGGAACAATGGTGAAAAATAGGGCAATCGATGTCTTCACGCAACCTTAGTTTCACGCTTTATTTCCGTTATCGTCTATGGAAGCCCGGACTGTGGATCCCGCCGGACTATATCTGCTTTCACACCGGCACAGGATTGAGTATTGGAAAGTGCATGAGCAAAGTCAGAGCAGCACGACCATGTGTAGCGAATAATCGAAATTTGAGAACGGTGAACATGGTGAAAGCATAAGATATAATTTGCAACTGTAAACATACCAGCAAGTTTTCTACTAATTCCGGTGTTGAAAGTAATCTAGTCGGCACAGGTATCAAGTCCGGGCTCAGTTAAGAAGAAACGGAATAAAGCGTGAAAGAATGTTGAGTTAAAGAGCCAACTGAATCGATTGCCTATTTGCCTATTGCCCGGACTGTGAGACCGGCGGACCATATTTCCTGCCACACCTGGCTTGCAGCGGCGTTTTTGTAAAACACGAAATCGCCTAAATCGCCTACTTCGCTATTTTCTCTGTGTTTATTTATGTTTATCAGAGAATAGTTAGTTTAATCTTGTAGAACCAACAATTAAGTAAACAGAATAAGCTTTGAAATCAAAATTTTGGTGTGTTTGTCCCAAACAAGTCTGGTGCATTTTTGTGACTTACGCAAGCAAAAATGTCGTGACTATTTGATCAACAAAACACCGAATTCTCCTAACTACACCCCGAATTCCGTGGCAGAATCTCAATCATTAGTCCTCGGGGTCCCAGCCTGTCACGGAGCACATCTCAGTTATTAGTTGATGTCTCTACCGTCTACCACAGAAAAGTTTTTATTATGATGGCGGTATTGGGCGGTGTGAGCCTATTTACCGCGGGTAATTGGCGGTCAATTTGATGCAGATGAGGGGTCGAGACAGCTTAGTTTAGTTTCATATAACCGTCCTCATGTCAGATTTGCCGGTTGAACAGGCAGACCCAAAATAATACACACTCATACAAATCATATTGTCAATGTCTTGTTTCGCCACCGACCAGTGGATGTCCAATAGTTCGACATTACCCACATCTTTATTCCGGCTTAGAGTCCGTTCACAGTTATTCCGTCCATTTAGTTAGGGGGCCAAATGACGTCACGGGTGGCCAACAATTGTTGGCAACGGAGTGGAAATTGGTGAAGACCGCGCTGAGACGAGTGGATCAGACTCATCATGAGACTAATTATTAGATTCTCGGCCGCCCCCCCCCCCCCCCCCTCATTAAATTGGTCTGAGCTCACTGCCCTCTCTTTATCTTTTTGTTTGATTTTATAGAATACTAAATCACTTTTTTATCAATAAGAAAAATACACAATCCTGTCATGTGTAAATCTTGCAGTCTCTATTCAGCACCACACGGTGATCCTGCGTGTATCGAGGATTTTTTTACTTACCTGGGGGTTCCTGTTTTTTCGCGCCAGTGAAGCAATTCAATAAATTGAGGGTAGGGAGAATTAAAGCGAAGTAAGCGATTTAGGCAATTCCGTGTTTTACAAACGCCGCTTGCAAGTGGTTTTCTTTACCATCCAGCAACAATCATCTGCACTTGTAGGGGACGCCATTCAAATTGTACAGGATCGCACGCACCGCAAGTACGCGGTCAAGTATTACCTCACGTGTATTCTGTGTCCAGACTGCGAAAGATATTCCTCCTAAATTAAGACTTGCGCGAGAGATTAACGTTATCAGTCGTCATAGAGAAGGTGTGTAAAATGAAACTCATCTCAATATATCCTGAAAACAAGGTTTCTATGGATGTTTTTTTTTGCATTCAAAGGGTCCGTTGCTATGTTTGTTTTTGTCGGGTACTTCGGTGCTCGCATACACGAAAAGTGAACACGTAATCCCTTACGGCGTATCCATTTTTCCCACAATTCCATCGATAGTTTCCAGTCTTGAGAATTTTCAAACATTGTTTCAATTTTACGCCAACCTTTTTTTTTCAATGTTAGAAAACATTATTACGTAATTACCGGACCGCCGTACACCGCTAGTATACCATTCCTACTTGACCTTTGAAATGATTCCCGACTGCGCATGCTTGCCTGAACTCCCAAAGGAGTTATCAGTCCACAAGTCTGTCCCTGTCTCAAATGTCCACTTTTAGGACCAAAACGAGATCCTTATTTCAAATTATGAAGTACTTTTATGCTCAATACGACAGCAGAGCTAGTTTTTAAACAAATAATAAAGTAATCACTAATAATCCTGACAAATGTGGATCTTAAATTTACACTTTCTGCAATTTCAAAAGAGCTGGCAAATTTCTCTCTTGTGAGCAATGCTTCATTCATACTACCTATTACCTCCTAAAAAATATCCTATTTGCACTACTTGCATATTCGTCATCTAGCCAAATTTTTCTCATGTGCATCATATCTAATTTTGCCATCTGTCGTCTTTACAATTAATATGTGGTTAACCAACTTAATATATATGGCGCAGTACAATTTTTACATTTTTATACAGTTTTTTTCTTGCACTGTTGCAAGTGTTATTATTACAATTTTTTAATAATAATGTTTGATAACAAATTAAGCAACTCTGAACAGGCGTCTGTCCAAGATATGTTCCTTGCTTTTGATGCTGTCCCTTATGTTCAGCCTGTACTCTTGAATAGAGTTAAAATTCTGTGATTCGTGAGATTGAATTTCTATATTTTCATGGTGTCTCTTTGTTTTCAAAGCTGTTTTTATGTAGCTGTCTATCATCACCTACAATTTTAATGATGTCAGCATTATTTGAACTATCATCATCACCAGTACTTGCAATCCCACATATTTTGCTGTGGGCCAATCTATTTCTTAATTTCTTTATGCCTCTTTGACATATTTATGTGCAATCGTCCACTTGTTTAACGTAACTGGTGTTTTCGATAACAACTATCCACAAGTTTAAAACGTCAACATAGCGTGTGTTCCCTGAACAGACACTCGACTAAAAGAAGCAGATTTTTCCAACGGCCGTTTTTTAGGAAATTTTTGTCATAGCATATAGTCACATGATTTTGATGTGAATTTCAAATCAGCTACAACAGAATAGAAGGTGAAATACTAACAAGAGAGAGAAGTGTGGTGCTTAAAAAACTTGGGAGACATCTTACTTGTGTACGTGCCAAGTTTGAAGGTATGTTTTTGTTGAACACCTTTTCGGGTATAAGGGATTTTGTACACACTACTGAGTTTTCCTCACTCTCATCACCCTTTTGCTTAAAACAAATCTGCACATCCTGATTTTTGTTTAAAGTCTGATTCCTTACTTCTAAACATGTGAATTTTTTGCGTAAACACGTCAACTTTTAACAACAGGTACTTTTGCATTTTCTAATTAAATCCAAATTCTATCGGCATGAACGATGTCCATGCAACTTTTTAATCTAGTTTTAGCCCGTTATACTGCTGTCGTTGAGGAATCCTTTCAATAAATAAGTATCTAGACTGATCGATTCCTTAAATTCTAAGCTTTCGTATGATACTTTATTTGCCCCAACAACAACTACAAAACCTGCAGGTACTATACGTAAGTTAAAAGGAGAAGTTTGTCACGTGGATAGAATATTACTTCATTAAGTGGCATTTTTTTTACCTAGCATCCTTATTTTGGTGTATTTCTTCATAGATATCATCGGAAAGTTTCCAAATTTTCAGTTGAGTCTGATGATGGGTTGTATTAATGTTCGTACCAAGGGTTAATTCTGTCCGGTTCCGGACAAGTCCGGTACAAACCCAATACAAAATATAAATTCGTTCCAGAGTAGATCCACTCTGCATGTAGATTAGGTTGTACACACTATACTTAGCTTAGTCCAGAGTTCCAGTGAATTAAACATCACAACTTTTTTAGGCACAGTCGAAGGGACGAGGACGAAATGCCCTTTTAAAATTTCTTTATTTTTTTTATTTTTTGCTTTTTTTAAGTTTTTTAAAAATAGACATTTTGATCTAATCTTTCTTTCTAGTCACAATGAAATTTACCATGGGGACTGAAGAAATAATGAGACAATAAACTCCAAAACCTTGATTTGAACCAACCCCTGTGCAGCTGGGAGATAACTCAAACGGACATTCCTCTATAGGAGGGAAGGTTGGAGCTCAGGTAAGCATAATATCAAAAGAGACGGTTAATGAAATAACTGGTTTCAGTGGCATGATATGGTGTGGCTCGAAATATTTACCAAATTAGGCCAAACAAGCTTTTCAAATTATATTTAGCTCACACTCTATGCGGCGGCGATTTTACACATTTTTACATTTTAAAGATGTGAGGGTACATTGGTGCAGTTTTCGTTTTTGTTTTTAGATCAGCGTTCGCCTTATAAGCATAATAAAAGGTTGTGGTTCGGCTCCACTGTCGCCAATATGTTGTGCACTTGGTCAATGCACTTTCTCTCGCTTGCCTCTCTCAACCCCGGAGTACAAATTGGTACCCGGTGTAAAGAAACTGAGTGTCCCCATAAGGAAAGATGTCCTACTACCATAGCAACATGTACGAATAAACCGTGACCTTGTAGACGAGGCCATTTGGGTACATGGCTGAAACACATGATGCAATACAGCACTCAATGGAAGAACACACTAATAGATGGGTCTGTAGTACACATCATCAGGCACACAGACACTGGAGCCCCACCACTAAAATCACTCCGCATTTGTGTAATGGTGGTAGTTCCGGTAAAACATACCCGTCTAAGTGTAAGCAAATTGTGTGCATGGTGCGTAGATATTGTGGATTTTCATCAATGTTAATATTTAAATGAATAGTGCAGACAATGTTCTATACTTTGAATATCAGAAAATAAATAATTTGAATCTCTACAATAAATAGGCATTCGGAACTACTTCCGTGCTCGGATACGCTATGGGTTTTTTCGTTTCGGGTGGAAAAATTGGTGGCGCTATTCACAAGCCGGTATCTCGAATATTCCATCCTGTATCGGTATCACCAAATTAACCACCATATTGTTTAAAAATGTATTATGTGCTTTTTTTGATATAGAATATCTTCAAAACATCAATATTATGTCACCTGGGGTTGAAATTTGAACTTATTTTTCATCAATTTAGCGTGTAGTTCAATGGGACGTTATTTGTTTGGTGTGGCGCCCTCCAAAGCGCTGTGGAATGTGCATGCACTTCATAAATTCGGATTTTCATGCCGATAAGCAAAATGGAGGCCCCCAAAATGATTGTTATCATAGAATATTGCTATTTGTCCTACATGAAGCTTTCGGTGTAATTTAGGAGCTTTTTGTCCTATAAATTAAGTCACAAACGTCTTAACCCAGCTATTTTAACGGATTAACATTATTTGTTCATTTTGGCCATTTTTGGTTAAAGTGGCGGTTTTGTCTATATTTATATGTTGCTGGCAATTTGCTGCAAGCCTGCACAAAAATTGAAGTTTCTTGAAGCGCTTGCAATTTCTGTTGGATTATTTATCTTTCACAATCATTATGTCATAGATAATAACACTGTGATCTTCCTTCGGGTATGCATTCAATTTTCAAAGCGAACATCCTAATTACCCTCCGTGTACGAGCCAAATAAAGGCATTTTGTCGCAGTGAACTGCCTATGCTATTCCCAAGAGACCGAATGGTGGAAAAAAGATCACTGTGAACTTTGCCTATTAAGTGATGTTGTAATACCATTTACTAATTGATAGTTATTTTTTAAAATCTCCACCGGGCTCTCTTGAACCCTAACCTTGTTCAAAATGACCAAGGTAAGCCCATTTAAAGAGGACAAGAAATCGGTTCATACACAATTACCATCTTCTATTTAACTTTGCGTGGATTTCCACGCGAGCTTTTATACTCCTAAAACCTGTTCCAGCCCCCATTGTTAACCATGGACCCGACCCTAAACGTAATTCTAACCCTAACTCTAAACCCTAGGCCCCAATCTAAAATCCCTAACCCCACCCTAACCCTAATCCCAAACCTCTATCTATTGGGATTTTCATGCAGATAAGCCAAATTGAGGCCCCAAAAATGATTGTTATATAGAATAAATGCTATTTGTCCTAAAATGAAGCTTTGGGTGTAATTTAGAGACTTTTTGTCGAAGAGATTAAGTCACAAACAGTCTTACCCAGCAAATTTTAACGGATTAACATGCATTTGTTCATTTTGGCCATTTTTGGTTAAAGTGGCGGTTTTGTTATATTTATATGTTTTCTGGCAACAAAATTGAAGGTTTCTTGAAAGCGCTGCAATGCTCTGTGGACTTAGTTTTACTCTTTCACAATATTATGTCTATAACGAGAGATCACTACCTGTGATCTTCTTCGCGGTAATGCATTCATTTCAAAGCGACACCCTGATTACCTCCGGGAAGAGCCAAAATACGCATTTTGTCATCAACTGCCTATTCCTCTTCCCAGAGACAGAAGAGGGAAGAAAGATCCTGGAACTTTGCCATATTATGATGTTGTAATACCATAATAAATTGATAATTTAGTAATTTTTTTTTATAAAGTCTCCAAAACGGGCTCTCTTGAACCCTAACCTTGTACAAAATGACACGGTAAGCCATTTCAAAAGAGGCAAGAATCGGTTCATACACATTTACCACCACTTTCTAGGTAACTTTTGCGTGGCTTCCACGCGAGGCATTTAATACTCCTAAACTAGTCCCCACCCCAAGGTTCCCATCGACCCGACTCTAACCGTACTTCTAACCCTACTCTAACCCTAGGCCCCAAATCGAAACCTAACCCAACCTAACCCTAACCTCAACATCTAACCTAACCGATCGCTAACCCTACCCTACGGAACCTAGCTTTAATCCCCTAACCCTAAACCTTAATCCTAACCCTAGCTCTTATCACCAACTCTAACGTCTTATTCTAAATCTTACCCTAGCCTTATCCCAACAATATCCCCAACCGTGAGAAGGAAGTGGAGCGAATGGAACTATCGGATCATTCGGGCCGCCTTGGTCATTTTTCGGTTTTTGATGCTGTTAAGGGAGGGGCCCGGGGTGCCGAAGGCGAAGCTTATGCACCATGAAATCGCTTCCTAGAGCTTGTGGTTTGCATCCGATGCTTTGTCTCTAAATGTTTTCAATTTCGTTCTCACTCTTCGAACGACGCCATTATTTTCATAAACTCTAAACACAATGTCCCCTACTCTACTGCCATTGGGCAGACCACATCGCTGCAATTTGTCAAACAGAGCGCATTTTCTTCTGTGACTTTCCACGTTCAAAGGGCTATTTTTCCAATCGGATGAATAGATCATAAATAATAAGTGACACTTTTTTCTTAGAGAACCAATGTTTTGAAATAAAGCAAACAAAAAATTGTTATGTCAAAGTGAGCCCACCCACCACTAACATCACTCCGCATTTTGTGTATGGTGGGTAGTTCCGGTAAATACATACCGTCGATTGTAACAAATTGGTGTGGCATGGTGCGTAGATATTTTTGATTTTCAAATGTTCATATTAAATGAATAGTGCAAGACATGTTTCTATACTTGGCATATCCGAAAATAAATAAATTTGACTCTACAAATAAATTGTAGGCCTTCGAAGTAACTCCGTGCTCGGATACGGCTATGGTTTACGTGTCGGGTGGAAAAGTGGTTGCGCTATTCCAAGCCTGTATCTCGAATTCTACATCCGGTATCTGTATCAAATTCCCATGAATTTTTTAAAAATGTTCATCTTTTTTTGCATATAGAAATATCTTCAAACAGCAAATATGATGTCACGTGGGGTTGAATTTGAACTTATTTCAGTCAATCTTAGCGTGTATTTTCCATGAAGCGTTATTTGGTGGTGTTCAGGCCCACACCGTATTATATGACACGTGGTGCGTCGAAATTTGGTAACGCCAAAAATATAGTTGTGTACCGTGTACTTATGCTTTTCTATGGTAGGTAATCTCATTATACAGATTTTTGGTCATAACTTTTGTATTATTTGCATAATCTGTTTGGAATAGTATTTTTTTATTATTTTTAAGCTGTTGTGGATTATATTGAAAGCAACCGCCAATGTATGGAACATAATTTTCTTATTCGGTTATAAGGAAGCCACAGCTGCAAGACTGGTTAAAAGGGCGCACACCACCAAAAAATCTCCCGTTGCAAATACACGTTAAAATGGCTTAATCTAAGTTCCATTCCCTTGGCGTTGGGGTCATTGTTGCTATGGTTTCTGTCTGGCGGGAATGCGGTTGCGCGTAGTTTTGACGAAGCGAAAAGGAATACATTGTCAATACGTACAAAACAAATGGCCAACCACAGTACAGTTCAGAGCCCAATTCCCCGCGTCAAAATACGCCATCATTCCCACTAGACATACCATGATACTGGTGCAAACGAAACGGCCAAGAAACACATAAGTAATGATCACAGGTACGCGCGCGTATTTAGTCGCCTAACGTAAATGGGAAAAGGAATTGTGGCGGAAATTAATTTTAATGTTTTTCAGCTCCTTCGTACACGAAATTATCGGAGCCCCTAACCAATAACAGTACGTGCACGGTCGTTTTACAGAAAAAACTACCAACATTTGGGGGTTACCAATACTACTACTTTTTGATCTCGAATATTGTAATATACAAATCTACCAAAGTTTGATATCGAAAATGTAACCTTTCAAAACCTAGCTCGCTGGTGCGGGGAGTGGCTACCCCCCCCCCCCCCCAGCCAAAAAAACAACAAACACGCCAAGACCGAGAGATGGGCACTCCTGCCTGCGGGCAAACCATTTACATTTTTTTATTTAGGCGATACTCACATCATATCATAAACGTGCTGCATTGATATTGGGTTAAAACTATAGTACGTGTTCTGAAGAGCGATCTTTGGTTCTGGGATGGGCAGGGATGATGATCAAAAGTTAAGATGGACTGTCTTCAAGTATTATATTTGACAAGTGGTCCAAAGATATCACTTTTGTCCAACCTTCGGTCATTTATAATCGAACAGGTATACTGTCTGTAAGTAAGTATAAGATGCCCTGTGCAAACCTATTTCAATCGACCAATTATGAATACGTTTTTTGAAATTAATGAAGCAGCTATTTTGAAATGTTCAATTTAAAAAAGAGCCGGGAGGAATCGAATCATTGCCGTAATTAGTGAAATGAAAAGGCTTTGGAAATCGTGACCTGTGAAATCGGGCCAAGTGACTGGAATCACAAAGCTATACTTTTAAATCACTGGAGTGTGGCTAGTTACCATCACTGAAGAGGCCACATTTATTTGTTATTACTTTCTTCATGAAGACTCAGCAGTGAGTAAATGTAATCAGGGACCAGTCTGATGTAACATGGATGTAATGTCAGCGTACAAATGGATAGGGTAACTAATATTTTTGTGGGTGGCCTTTTTTCAGTCCAATAATTCTATCGATTATTTTCCTTGGTAAATAGCCTCCTCTCCATGCTAGTGGAACGGCCTTGGTCACATGGTTGGAAGATCGGTCTGGGAAAATACACTTTTATAAAGCTGGAAAGATGTCGATGACCGGACACTTGCTGAGAATCGAATCATCCCCAGTCAAGAAAGCGCAAGGACGTTTTGGATGATATTTTCACAATGGACTGCTGACAATCGATGAAGTTTGAATCCCAGCAAGTGCCAAGCCCTTCAAATGTGTTTCAAAAGACGCGAACCCAATCAACAATTTTGAAAATCAATAACACTACCCTTAGTATTTTGATACAGGACAACTTGAAATGGAATAAAACATCTCTGAAATAGCTTAAAAGATAATCAACATTTATATATGCTGCTCAGGAACTGGTCATAGTGTGTAAAGGGTACGTTAGACCACTTTTATATATATATACACAATGGGCTCTGAAACTAGTTAACAATGTCATGAATCCGGACATTGACCTCTTTGCATCACATTTCACAATTACCCATTACTCCATTATGATGACAGGTTGCTTCGCACCCTCCAAATGCCTGTTGTGTTGTATATAGATATGTACTGGCTATCCACGGATATCTGTGTAAATGTCAAATTGAATAAAACATGTGTTTTAAAATGGCATGACAAATTATGAATGACGAAATTGTCGTTAATTTGTTATTTCTAGTGCATTGCAAATTAAAGTTGCGTGTATGACAAATTAAATGACGAATTGCGAGTCTATATTTTGTTATTAAATTAGTCATGTCCAACAAAATGACAAATTATGAATGCATTATTTGTCAATTAGTTTGTCATGTACTTTGTCAGGTACTAAAAATGACAAATTAACAACGATTTTGTAATTCATTAATTCGTCATGCAATTCTAAAAAGTGAAATTTTATAAGTAATGAAAATATCTGTGATGACAAAAATAATTTGAGAGCTGATAATTGTTAATTGAACATTATGAAAACATTTTTAGCTTTATTTTCTTGAATGATCAAAAAATTCAATTGCATGACAAATTTTAATTTGTAAAATAAGACCCTTTTCGTGACAAATTAATGTTTTCAGTGTAGAAATATGCATTAAATGTAAATAAAATATGGCTAAAAATTTCAAGAAAACAGTTCGAACTGTCCTTTCGTCATTTAACTACATAGACCCCTTAGGATATCCTGATGATCCTCGCATACATTGAATTGAGTTCAGATTGTCATAGATTCTGCTAGAATAATGCATATAGGTCATCTCCTTCTAAATACATAATATATATATAATTACGGCCGCTTGAGACTCTAAAATAAAGACTGAAATACATTAGCGCTCGTTTCTCTGGTATCCACGTAAACACAGTCTTCTGTAGTCCAGTGGTAAATCTCACGTCTAGTTAGCTAGAGGACCAGGTTCGAGACTGTTTTATTATCATTTACTTGATCCTCGCGTACATTGAATTGAGTTTCGCATCGTCATAGATTCTGCTAGAATCATGCATATAGGTCATCTCCTTCTTCTAAATACATTTTGTACCTTTTGTATTGTACATTAGATTTTATTGACTATAATTTGCTGTAACGATCTCGTAATTCATTTAATCATATTGATTCAGGTTCAGATTGTGCATTAATAAAATGGTCAACTAGAATTCAAGAGAGACAAATCGGATTCTCTTTCTGATGTAGTAAACATATATAGGGCCAAGGAAAAAAGTTTGTCTCAGAAGACCGCGCGCATTTTGTTTAAAATTGATCTTTTAGCGATTTTTTGTTTTAGGTTTTTGCTCACTTTTTTTTTTCATTTTCAGGGAAAAATTAAAAAGTGGGTCAAAAATGCAATAAAAAAAATAAAACAAGAATCCTGCATTTCGCATTAGCATTTTTCTAAAAAAAGGCATTTCGCATTTGCATTTTTCATATTTCTTCTGAAACTTTTTTTTTTGGCCGAGTATAACAGTGCCGTAGAATAGTGTGTATTTGAGCTTTGCTTTTTCACCCAGTGATAAGTATCAAGCATGATATTTATGCAAAAAGAAAAACACGATTTGTTAGAAAATAGAGAACGACATCCTCGGGAAATCTGTAAGTCAGCCTCAAGGACAGCCCGTCAACAATTAGCAGTTTAACCTGCTGTCTGTAAAACTGGTTCATTTTAACACCAATAGGCAAAAAAGTGAATAAAACCGTGCCTGATTTCTTATGTTCTTAATACCACCTCACAGCTATCATTCTTGTTTCTTTCAGTTTTGGGCAGCCTATGTACCATGTTTTACTAACTACAAGGATTCCATTCGCCATACTTTGGATCAAATTGACGTCATCAAAAGAATGTGTGATATGTATCCGGAAACCTTCGAGTTCGTCACAAGTGCTGACGGTATATTCTTTCTCAGTTTTTAAGACTAACTAAATTGCAAACAGTAAAAAAAAACCTTTACAAAACACAATTACGAAATTCGCAAAAGGATGTAAATTCACGATGCATTTGCACAATAATCAGGATGTAGGCCTACATGTAGAACATAACCAACACAAACAGGTTGAGATGTTCTTTTGATGTTGTAATCTTAGAATATTTGGTATTAAATTCTCTCATGCGATATGTCACGCTACGCCAGTAATCAAATCAGAGAATTGGAAGATTGGCTGTTCTCTTCTGCTTGAGGAAGACTTCAAAAAGAGTTGAAAAGGGGCCACAATATGAATGTATTCTTTGTATTATAGCGTTCAAACCCCTTACAAAACCGAAAACGTTGATCTGTTTGGCCTAACTCAGATATTTCGCCTTCTGGATGCCTTTAGTGTTAGTGCATATGGCTCGATCGAAAGCTCTACGTGGCTTGAGGCAACAGTTACGTCCTTGGCACGTTCTTGTTCAGAAGGACAGATCACTCGTGACATTGGCATTCTTGAAGATGGCTTTATCGATCAGATACTTGCGTTGGGAGGCGGAGAGAGAATAATGTGAGCTATCACGCTCATATCGCTACATGTTTAATTGTGAAGCAGCCTGAGCTAGTACTTCAACTGCTTCCACAAAGCCAGGCAGTTGATTCCCACCTCTTATGATCTCATCACCTTGCAGTTACTATCCAAGATCAATTCTGGTCAGTTGTCAGCCACAAAAAATATTTTCCAACTTTGACCTAAAATGCTCCGTCCTGAACGTACGTACAATCCAAAATATGTGCTGCCGTGGGCTTGTGTCTAGAGTTGCCTTAATCGTCTCATTTCTTGAAACCTTTCAAGATTATTTCGCCAGATTTTCGATTGATCTCGGCATCTTTGCCCAAGAATTGTCTACATACGTTGAGTGTATCGTAGGTATGTAAGCACTTATTATGGTGGATTCCCGTAGCTTTGTGACAAATATCGTGAGAAGTAAACCATCATTCCCATTAGCCATAGGGATCACTGGGCAGATCTGAACGCCAAATTAAATGTCTCGCCTACAAACAAATTTCTGCACATGCAGAGGCTGCCGGTCGGTTTTCTCTTGTGTACCCTGAATCAATTTCTTCTCGCCTTCATATGAATTTAAACCATCTATGTAAAATCAAACATAGTAAACATACATCAAACACGATCCTAGTAGTCTGAGAAAGTCCCTTATTGGGAGTTGCGTAAACGAGTCTTTGGTCCTGGGTCTACGAGCGCGAAATGCGGAAGGACTTTTATCAGGCAGTTCGGATTCATAACAAGCTTCTTAAACTTAACAAAGGAACAAGGTAGAGAATAAAGAGATGTTAAGGCAGTCCAAGGAAAAATGTTTTTAGAACTGATTTGGGCGTTTTGCGAAAGACGGCACCAGTGGTCATATTGGCAAAGTGTCTGATGTTCCCACGTTTACAAAAGCATGTGCCGATGTGAGTACTATCCTCAGTACGTATAGCATCCGAAAACCATCGCTTGGATGCTATCACTAGGTTCCATGGTTGAGATGCTCCGAAATCTGATGAGAATGTCATTCCATTGACATATCGGTCGATTAGCCATTAGGACAGTCGTTGCGATTGACCTGTTCACATTCGCCAGCGCTCTGAATCTCTAAAGAGTTCACTTCTGCTCCTGGGCCCGAGGGCATTATGTTATGATTTCATCTGAGAAAGTTACCTTGCACTCAAGATTCACGGCCACTCTCGTTAATTAAAATCTTTGAGTATGGTTGTCCGCCCAGAGTTGGGCAGAGTCTGGTCAAGCTTATTCACAAAGATTCTAAGTCTGACACCAATGATCCCGGTATTTCAGAATGATAGCCCTTACAAGTGCCATTGGGAAACTGAACTAAAAGCCTCTAACACCTTTCTGGACGATAGGCACTGATATTGACATTAAGAATAACGACCTGTTTGTTAGCTATCCAGTTGCAGAAGGCTTCTTAAAGGGTTTCAATGGTACCCTTGACCACAAGTTTGTTGTTTCTCATTATTCGCCATTCCATGGGTTCGCCAGTATATAGACGGGTATATAGATCAATCCATCTGACCTGGTTTGATCTTAAAGACGCCTTCGGTTCTGTGCCCATTCACTCATTAACCGTAACCAGCGCCTCCAAATAAACAATCGAAATTATTGATCACATTGACAACTTTATACAGACTCTCAAGGGTTAAGGTGGTGTTACACCAACTTGGGTTCGAGTGTTTGAGTTTAAAAGGGGGTTGTTTCCAAGGTGATCCCCTTCACCTCTATTCGTCCTTGTCTAAGTTTTTAATTCACCCTGGATTAGATTAAATCTGAGGGAAAACATGGTACTATTTTAATAAAGACTCAGATCTCCGACACACTGTTAATTGGTAACGAGCAGACGCGATATCCACCAACGCATTATGAACAATATCAATTCCACAGTAGACAATGGGTCTGACCTTGAAACCATCAAATGCTGATCAATGTCCATTATCATGAAGTTTTAACCTCTCTGAATTCAGGATTGATGCTCTACTTACCACAGTAATGGAGCAGGCTCATAAATATCTCGGCGGGAATTCACCAAAGATGGGAAACCGATCTATTTCCTACCAAATGCCACAAATTCAAATAAGCTTGTAGAATTTTCTTGTCAGCTGATTTAAGACCCCAATTGATAACATAATCGGACTCCCTTCAATGGTACAAACTATAAGTGTTTTGAGAAATCATATTTTCATCATTGTTTGCAATGCCTTACATGGTGGTAGTACCAATTTTGTTGTCGTTCAGTTTAACTTTACTATTTCTGTTTCACCAATTCCAAAGTAGGTATCATGTTCAATACACTTATCATTATGATCAAACTCGCACCTTCTACACTAGAATATTGCTGAGCAGCTCTTATGGAATAACCTTACTCACAATGTTCATCTTAATTTGAATTATACACGAAACATATATTACATGTTGAACTGTAATTTTGTGAAAATTTCGTATACAATCTTGCCACCAGTTTTTCCTAAACAAATTGTATGAGGATTCCAAAACAACAAGGGTGTCATTTTTTAAAAATGTGTTCTGTGATGAATTTTTTAGGGGGCAAGGTTTTATACAGGGATCAAAATAAAATGGAGTGCAAAAGGTGTTTTAAAGTATATCGCCACCATGTTCAGTACCTTTCAGGATTACAGAAAGGTTATAGTGTTTGCCCCACCGGAGAGTTATAGTACAAGAATTACCATTGTTCACCCTATGTACATAGTCGAAAATATAAAGGTCGCGTTGTCAATGACGTTTTGATATAATTAAGAGGGCAAATATGGCCGTGGTCCACAAGGGGTCTTATGGGAGACCCACTAGTCATATCTCTAAAAGTCGAACTTTGAAAGGTGAAACCACAGAATCTATATACATTTTCTTATTATTATGACCAATTAACGATTTAAAACCAGTTTCAAACAAAATCGACCATTCTATAGAAATAATGACCTTGACTTTCTTGCGCCTATTGTACTAAAACAATAGTTCGTAAATAGGGCAACTATACCTTTTTTTAAACCTTATGATCAAACCGACAGATTGGTATGAATTTTAACAATTTAATTTAAACACTTTTGTTGTTACCCCTGTACAAATTTTGCCCGCTTATAAACCCCAGAACACATTTTAAAAAAATGAAACCCATGATTTTCATATTCTCCATGAATTTCTGTATTGGAAAACATTGGTGTCAAAATTGATATATGAAAAAAAAAACTAAACCAAAACAATGATTACATTTCCCCATGTACTGAACTATTTTAAAAAACATCCCTAGGCAATTTCTCTTGCTATGTAAAGTACTTAACTTACCCTTTCACCACAATTCTACTTCAATGTCATATTTTTCATTCCTTTTATATTGTCAACTTGTGATCAACATGTAGCATTGTAATACTGTAATTTTTAATTAATTTAAAAGCTCATTGTAACCACTGAATGTTGTTACCCAGTGGAAAGCACAATTAAATACATACAATTCCATCACGTTATACTTCCAGGTATTGAAGAAGCTTTTGCATAAAATGGGAAGATTGGATCCCTTATTGGCGTTGAGGGTGGTCACAGTTATCGACAGTCATCTGGGCACTCTGCGCATGTACTATGACCTCGGGGTCAGATACATGACAGTATACTCATAATTGTAACACGAACGGACCATGGTTAGTGATTTGTTTCATATGTGTATATATACCTTCTGTGACGCGTGAGATGCGAAACTAAGCAGTAATTTTTCGTCAACAGTTTTGACAGGCATTTTTAGTCTTTTTGCTATTAGTTCGCCTAATTTTTATTATTATAGACAAGTTTTGGAAATGAACGTTCTTTTAAAAGTAGTCTTGGTACCAGAATCTATTCATCCCAGCCAGGAATCGATCAGATTATTACTCAAATTGTTGGTGTTAACTACACATTCCGCAGGGCTGGACACTGAAGTCGAGAGACTGACCAGAAATTACTGCTGATGTAAATGGATTATCAGAAGTTCGGCAGGTACGCCAAATGTTTTGGTACTTATTTCTCTCTGTATTTCGGTACAACAATTTTAGCCATAATACTGTCTTATTAACTATGAAGTTATTATCAATTAAAGGTGCAACGAGAGTTTCGAGATATGCAATATTGAATCATATGACGTAGAAATATTACTCGATGCCGAGCAATGTAGAAATATTGAAGTTTCTAATATTTTTACGTTATTACCAGACAGATTCTCGTGTTTGCACGATTTCATCAGATGCCCACAATCATCGAAAAATAGTTGGTACTTTTTTTGCAATATATTTCAACCGCCTCCATGTTTTCAACTGAGTTCGAAATTGGGGGGCAAGTCAATGTTCATTTGAAAGTAGAGTCTTTCCTTTAAATCCCTTCCCCACCCCCAATCAATCAATGTTGGACGAGCTTGGCAAACCATGTTGACAACATGACTCGGATCAACATTGAATTGGTGGAGAGGGGGCACCTTTTCATTAAATCGGTCAAAGTGACCCAACATTTTTTTGGAGATTGCAGTATTCATTTAAAACCGATGTGCTCATTAAAATATATTCGAACCACCTGAATTAGCCCCATACCACAATCCACTTCCAAATTCCACTCTTTGAAAATAATTTAACAGTTTACATTGTGTTGAATCCTGCAACAAAAATTTTCTTATAGTAGTGGCTGTGACATTATTACCACTCTTGTTGCGTACCTAGCAAATGCTACTTGACAGATTCGTTAAAGTCAGACAGCAAACTCACATACGTACATAAGCATGATAAGGGTTGTTACAGAGAGATCAAGACTTGCTGACCTGAGGATACATGACATGAAGCAAGGATTTAGTTTCGGGGATCTAAAGCACGACCTCTACACATGGATAGCGGGTCGAGTCGCCGATTGAAACAACGGAATTTGGTTTTTTACCTATACAATATGGCGGGAAACATGCATACCTTTGTCAACAATAGAACATCTGTGCGGCAGTGGCCGCGCCAGACCTCTTTTTCTGGGGGGGACGGGGGGCAAAAGTGAAAATCTTGGTTGGCAAAGTGAAATTCATTTTTCCTTTTGGCCCATGGGGGCACTGGGGGGGGGCAAGAAAAAAATTTAGGGTGGGGGGGCAAATGCACAATAACACAACAAAGGTTTTTATTGGTCATCAAAAATGGGCCAACCTTGGTATTAAGAGATTAGCGCAAACGGATTTGACATCCTGGCCAACATTGGCATACGTCCTTCAATCATTATAACAGACATTTGTATAACTGAATACAGTCGTTTCCGTAAGCCGAATCTGTACAGAACTCTGTACCATGGTCACAATATATTTTTATGGCAACCCAGGCCTAGTCATACATACCGGAGGATTCAACCAATATCATATCAAGGCGCCCCATCCGAATATGCAGGAGTCTCACGTAATTGATTGGGTATTGCAAAGGGTACCCTTTCTTGAATAAACACATGCCCTTTAGCCTATTTTCCCAAGATCTTGGAAAGGCAGCACCACCCGAGTGTGACCCATTGCACTTTTTTACTCTGCTACCTAAGAAAGTTGAGCTATATTATATTAGATTTAGAGCAGTTAACATTTGACCCCCATAGTACCTTTTCCCCTCTCCTGGGCTACACGCGACAACGGGTCCCCGGCAGACTTGCCATAGTTTCAAAAGTTATATTTTTTCCTTGAATTTTCCCGTGTTCAGATTATTATTCCTCGTTCGTCTAACCAAAACCTTCTCGGCTGATGGTCTATACACACACCCCGTCAATAATTTAATTTGCAAATGTGCACAAAAGCCGTATGTCATGCCCCTCCATGGTACACTACACCAGAAACGGCAAGTTAACCAGCTTATATAACATTATTGCAAGTGACAGCTTCTCGAACTTGGCAGGAATTTCAAATGCCAACAACCTTTAGCGTGATTAAGCTGTTAAATTAATCTTCAAATGTCATGCGAACTTTTTTGGAGGGGGGCCTACTGGCATTGCACGAACGAGTTGAATTTTTATTTCGTCAATTTAACAATATGTATCTAACGAGACTTTGTATTTAATATTTCAGCGAGTCATTAAAGGCTTGAATAGACTGGAATGAGGTTGATTTATCTCATTTTCGAAAGAGCTAATGGAGGACGTGCTTGCTATACCAAATTACCATCCCCCCCAGTGAATCATCATTCATCTGCGTTGCCCTCTTAATACTTACAGGAATGTGCAAGATGATGTATTGTTGAAAGTGGTAAGGATAATCATTCTTATATAATTTTCAGACTACTTGGTAATAGTTTTTATAATATATTAGGAAATTCACCAAGCATTTTGTTAAAGCTACGTTTCTTTAGTGTGGTACAAAACATGCCGAGGTACTTTTTGTGGCAACTGTAACGACAAATTTACGCCATTTTCCTAATACCCATATATCCCAATAAGAGCTGCTCCACATTAAAGAGACATGAAAATTTCAGAAGAAGCGCCCCAATTTTTATCACCCCGTTTTTTTTTTTTTTTCATATTTGGAATGCTTACCAGATGTATAAGATCACACCTGATGAATAAGCCGAATACGCCGTCTTTATGTAATAAGATGATGATTTAGTATTTTCTGTCGTGCACGACAGCAACTTCCAAAGCATTGGTTTCTATTGGAACGATTACGATCAGGCAGTTCAAAACAAGTTTGTGGTTTTCCTTTTGTCCTGTTTTGTCCATAAAGCCTTCGAAACGTTCTCCGTAGGTGGTCCTACAACCGATCCGTGAAATTTGAGAGAAATGCGTATCCTAAAAAATCTCCCCCTGTCACTTTAGGGATGTGTCGCACTGCATTTGTCTAGTCAGAAGGAATATTTGACACTAGCATTGTGGTTTGATCTTGCCTCATGTATGAAATCAATTGAATAGAAATTCTCACGTTTCATTTCATATACGTACGTGCATACTTGTGTAAGTGTCTTCCAAATGTGAAATATCCCTACATTGATTATGAATGGCGTAAGTGTGTCGGCTTAAGAGGTCGCCTTTGATCAAATTAAGTCAACTTAGGTCAATGGGCAACGGTGACCTTTTTCTCAGTTTTATTTCAATCACGTGCGTCTTCCAAATCTGAATATATATACTTAAATTTTACATAAATAGGCAAACATTCGGCAAACATAAGATAACTCGTCAAACGACAGTAGCTTGCAATGTGAAAAAGCTCGAAAATCCAAAATAGATTTTGTAAATTGCTTTTGATGCATGTGAAAGGTCAAGTGTATGTATTCTGTGTGTGGATCAAACTCCGTGCATTTCTGACTGATAAATCTATCAACGAGATTCTCAATGCAAGTGGCAAGGTCAAGTTCACTGTGTTCTGTATCAATGGTTTCCAATCCCAAAAAATAATGCACTACATACAACATTTCAGTGGGTAGACTCAAATAAAATCGCTACCATTCATTATGTTCTTTGTAGTATGATGCCTCTTAAATAAGCTCACTTAGGTTTAATTCAGTGGCGAATCGAGTAGTAGGTGTCCGTACGGACAGTAATGACTAAAATATCCGATTTTGTCTTTATCAGGTTGCTTCGATCCAGTCCTATCACTTGTAGGGTATTGGGATACATTATACTTGTTACATACAAGCACAAATCTGCTTTAATGATCCGAAACACACTGCAGCTTAGACACCCACTAAATGTATTTCTTTATTAAACCATTGCTATGACGTCAGTCTATTCAAAAAACTGTAGATTATTTTTTTACGAATGGACACTTTTCTGTACGAATCTACAGCAAACTGTACATTCGTACAGAAAAGTGTCCATTCGTAAAAATATAATCTACAGTTTTCCTGAATAGAATAAATTATCATAACAATGGCCAATCTGTATTACATGTGTACAAAAAAAAAAGACAACACATAAATCAAGTAATATCGTTAGAACATTAATCGTGGAATTAAAATATTTTTACTCTTCACGATTCTATAAATAAAACAAATTATTATGCTTCATTTATGCAACAGTTATTTTGTTCTTTACTGATAATTTTAATTGAAATCCTTTCCTGTAGTAATTCTTATTACCTTATCAATACCAATGGCATTATATAGCAAATCAAACCAAAACAACGATTTATACCGGTGCAGAATTTAATAAATTTTGTGTCCGCCCCTCTTATCTCACAAAATCAAAAAATACACCTGTCCTTTTCTATACATTTATGGTACCTGTATAATAAGTATTTTTCAATTGCCAACTTAAAATCAAGCAAAGCTTGGGGCAATGCTCACAGTAGACCTATAAAAGTTCCCTACTTTATATGAGAGTTAAAACAAGCAATGATATCTGTTGTCCGTGTTTTCTATTGTTTTTCCGGACGTTGCACACTTTCCTTTTGATTTTTGTATCAAAACAAATAAAATTAATCTTTGAAGATAGAGGGTTTCTATATCTGCAAGCGCAGTTCTGATTCCCAGGCATTACCTAATGACCCTTTAAAGACACAATCATCCTTTTTTCCATATTCAAAATAGGCTACCCATTTTGTCTCTAAAATTCCATTTTAGGTTATAGCAATTAACACCTTATGTTAATATGTTTTGTGGAAAATACACTGATTTTATTAAAGCGGTCTTGAAAAGGTCATTTACGGCTGGTTTTCTAGACTTGATTGAAAATCCGGGATTCCGACTTTTATTAGAAAACCATTCATAAAAAATCCAATTCCTTGACCATTAAACGGGCGCGTTTATGTTATCCACTTAACAGTGTCTTTACTCAGACAATTTCAAATTCACATTTTCTATGCCTTAGACCCCCCTGCCGATTCTTTTGAGACATCTTCAGGTATACTGAAGACTCTTTGTAGGAATTCAGTATTCGGGTCCACCACCACTTCACATGCAGTTTATTATTATTCCGTTGAATCTGCCGAATTCACAGGGTGGTGATTCTTGCCCCGTGGCTATCAGTGTGGGACGGATATTGTGAGAATTTTCATACCTTAGATTCCGGTGTTATCACTACATCTCGTCAGAGTCAAAGATTCCCTCCCAAAGAGTACAAGACAGTGGGAGTTTCTACCAACTGTTGGGGAGTTTTATCTCCAAGGACTCCCATTTCCCCCTTTTCGCTTACCCCTCCTCTTCAACGGTTTTATATTTCCGCTTGCGCGCGCCTACATAATTCCCTGCTCGGCGAGATCTTTAATACGTTTCCAAAGTGTTTCTTCAAGGTAACCAAATTCTGGTCATTAACAATTTCCATCTCTCATTTGGTGGAGAGCGAGATAAAGCTGTATATAATCACTTTAATAGGTTTTTTTTTTCCAGGCGGATATGGGTCTCCATTTGTCTCTTCGCTTCCAAAAATAAAAGCGCGTTAGAGAGAAACAAGGCTCATCAAAGCTCAGGTACAGGTAGAAACAAGGTGTGTAATTGTGTGTATGTGTTGGCAAGTTGCCTAGATTTTGCTACCCGGGGTCACTTGAATAAATATTCAATATCATAATGACTCTATAGGTAATAACAATGACAGTCTGTTTCAGAAGTTTGTATACCAAGGTGAAAGAGCATTGAAGTAAGTACAGGTAATACAAATTGACTAGTGTTAAGAATTTTTGTTTTGCAAGAAAGAAAGAGTTTACGAATTACAGGTATACAAAAGCCAGCTGTCTAAGAAGTTTTGTGTACAAAAGTAAAAGCGTTACTAATCTACAGGTATCACAAAACGGGGCTGAGCACATTCAATAACGTATACTGGCTGCCTGCGATACCGAAACTAACAGCTTTCCAAATCGCATTGATGTGTACAATTGTTATTATTAAAATGCTATGTTTAAGGTCGGAGAATAAATCCTCGTTTCTGTACTTCGTATCCGAAAATTGCGTAGGCTGCGCCTCGCAATTTCGGATTTACGAATGTACATAAACTCGAATATTCTCCTTAAACTAATTGCGCGGACTCGTATGAAAGAGCCCGCCCTATTTTATCGACAAATAAGAATATGTTCTACAAAAATCGGTGTCAATCGACCTAATAATGAGTTTTTTCAACGTAAAAAAGTTTGAAAGAAAATGAAACAAATCTTAGTAATGGGTTACGACGTGCGTATTTTGTATGTCCTTTTAACAATTTAAACCCGTAATGTTATTAACTTTATTTCTTCCCTTTTTGATGAACAATGAACATATAACACAATAGTTGAAATAATATGTCGCCACACAAAACTACTAAAGTTCGTATTTTATAAGGCCCGCCACTGATTAAAAAAAATTGTGACGATTCAATCAGGCCCAAGTCGGGAACGAATTGATATAAATGCAAAATGATGTGGAAACTTGAAAGAATTACAAATACATACAACAACAAAGCCTGAATGTTTATATAAACTAATATTTTTTAATAACTTATCAACCCCACCCCCCACACACACACCCATACCCACCACACCACAGCAACCACACACCACACACACACACACATTTCTATTCACCACTTTGACACCATCTAAAAATACATTCGCATTTAATTGTTATTCAATAATAACATCACATGTAGATTGTCTCATCCAACTCCATTCATTCACTTCAAAAAATAAAACGGCTGGAAACAGAGACTAAGGCGTCCTTTTTAAATGGATCGCGTACCGTTTGTGTAAATGGACGCCGGTCTAACATCCTTTTTAAGAACGGACGCCGGACAGAGGTATTTGTCAAAAGAAATATTAACGCTGAATGTACAATTACTTAAAATGAAATATCACACTTTTTGATGTCGAATTTTATGGCTTTCACACCACATCACCCAAATAAACGCCCGTCATAATTAACTAAAGCGGCAAAACCATTTCGTAGTACGTGGCGGTCCGTTTCCCCTCCTTCATCCGTCCATTATGTAGTTTTACGTCCATTGACGTCCATTAGGCGTTTTTGACGCCATTCCTGGTCCATTCGGCTATTTTTTGACGTCCGTTCCGGCGTCCATTCGGCCGTTTCTGACGTGTGTTTATACAATGGAACGTCCCAGTTCCCCTACGTCACGCGTCCGTTTTGGGGGAATCATAACTGGAGCCTGCAATGAAATGCAATGATATACTTCCAGCGCATCGAGCGATTTCTGCGTGTGAGTGTGCGTACACTAATCTTGGAAAAAATATCCGGTGTTACGTAGTGATCACTGCTCACCGGCTCGGAAAATAGGCCAGTAAAGATATTGAAATTTTGGGTGTAACCTGGAACTAATTGCTATCAACGGTTTTTTTTCACAAATCATTCTCTTTGAAGTACCAAAATGGATACTAAAAGTCCGAGAAAATCGGGTTGCAGAAATATGTCTAATTTGCTAAATTCAAATGGCCGCCATTTCAAAGGATTTTTGGCCCATAACTCAGATCCGAGGGTCTATAGATGTAATGTTGGTGTCTCTAACCCATGTTTTTGGGGTCTACGAACTCAAAGAGAACACTCAATCGCAATATGAATGAGTTTTTACTTATTTTGCAATAAATCCATATGGCTGGCCATTTGCTGACTTTCTTGAAATGAGTTATGTCTTTGACAATTTGTTTTTGGTGTCCATACTCTATGTTATCCAAAGACATGATTATTAAGTTGCCCATTTAAAGACATGGAACTCCAACTGATGAAAATATCTCTTTAAAAATATGTATTCAAAACTTCTGATCAATTTTTCAAAAGATCAAAAGAACCATCTTAGACGTCTACTACATAACATGACACATCAGAAGAAAACATCATTTTATATTCATTTTACAAGGCTTTAAGCTTGGTAGCCAATGCTTCCTTTGCCAAAACGTCAAGGAATTACTGAAACCTTTTCTGAACAGCTTGAAAATGAAGTTCCTTCTTCTTCACTGTAATACGTCCAGGCAAAACTTTTTCATGCTGTTAGTCAGTTCCTGTATGGCGCTTCTGCTATTATTCCAGACAACCTCTTAGTATACAGTGGTATCCAACATGTTCCGTTAGTCTGATTTGGAACTTTTTGTGTTATTAACAATAAACATTTAGAACGCACAGATAGTCAACCAAATGGGTAATTCCAAGTTAAAGATGACTCTGATTTTTGTTTCAGCCGTAAACATTTGTGCACATTATAACAATGTCATAGGATACCGTTATAACAAAAATTCCCAAATAATCCGGAATTTTATACCGAAGTTGTGATTTTCATACAGAAGGTACTTCGAATTTGAAGCTTAGTTATTTCACACAGTGCTAGTATATGGCCAAGCATTATGTAGGCCATATGGCCAAAACATGATTTTGTTGAAAATTGAGTGCGCCATCATCGGGAATCTGAGTCAGCCTGTAAACTGATAAACCACAAAATCTTATGGTTGATTTTTGGTGATTATCAGGCCATTCCATCGAGGGGTCAACTGCTACTCTAAGTCCGCCATTTTTGGATAGGTGATGGAAGCATGACTTTTTATTAAGATGTGATAATACCCAGGAGAAAGGGACTACGGTTTATTATGGGTTAAAGAACACGTAATAGGTGTTTTTCAAGACGTCATTTTTTCATTTTGTTTAATATCAACTATACATGGTAAGATTGAATTCAGAAAAGACATTTTTGACGTAAAATGCAACTTCTATTTCAAAATGCCACAATGAGTGTAAACATTATGCTACTTACAAACTTTAACTTTGTCAGAGAGACATTTCAAAAGTTTTTTTTTCATTGCTGTAGGTAAGAACATTACAGCCAAATAATTATAACCACCAGAGGTATTTTTAAGTGGATATATTTTTGAAAGAGGATGCAAAATGTGCCGATCTTCAACAGGTACCCTGATTGTTAACCAACCCTTAACGATTGCTCGCTCTGAGTTGACATGTTTTCCCCTTATGGTTATTATCCTGAACCAAACCCTAAACCCTCCTACCGTCCAAGACATCCAACATTGTTTCAAAAAAATCCTATCGTTACGGTGAAAAAAAGGGGAAACTGAAACGAGTAAGTACCAAGCGGCTAGAACCTTTTTAAAATGCTTTGCTATAAATAGGCACACTTAATGAACCTCAACCATATTCTCCCAAACTTTTAAGCATATGGTCCAAACTATTTTTGTGTACTTTCAATTTGAAAATTAATAACAGTTTAAGATTTATTTTAAAAATGCTAATGGGGGAATTGGGTATGTGCACTCCGCGAGTTTTTCCTTCTCCTGTGCAAAAAAGTTTGTGATTGTGTCCCCAAATGTTTTTAGTATTTTTTATATCTTTTGAACATTTTATTGAAAAAATATATTCGGAGACCCCCGCCACCTACCCAGCCTCCGCCAAAATTGATGGGAATGATGAAGCCTCCTATACTTTACTTAAACTATGTAACATTGTCACACCATATATTTGCTCTTAAACAAAAGGTTTCCTGTTAAATAAACCTTCATTTTTATTAGTTATTTGAGCCCCAAAATTCAAATTTTCCTACACCTTTGTACAAAAAACTGATGTCATTCCAACACCACCAAGTTCATTCACAATTTTCATTCCCAAATTTTGGCAAAGGGCCCCGTTCCTTATGACATCATAGAAGCAAGATGCTGGGGATTTTTGACTTATTTTGTATCATGGATGATAAGAACCATGCTATCCCTTGAAGCACCAATTCAAAGGGGGTGTCTATGGAAAATATAGAGATTTTACAATCAACACACCCTCCCCCGCTGGTTAGAGCATGTTACCAAAAATAACCTGATTAGAGGGAAGGTTAAGCAAATACCCATAATTTACTGATAAGTTTGCAATATATATCTGAATTAAAAAAGGGCCAATGTTCCGATTACTACTCGTTCCCCAGAACCCAGATTTTACTGAAGTGGTCAAAAGTTTGTATGATGTAGAAAGCTACTGTTTTCCTCTTTACGACTGTGAAATCTTAAGGGCAAGGACATTTGGTTTTGAATGTTATGAGCGAATATTTGATTTTACAAAGTACTTATGGGATTACAAAAATCACATTTTTCATATCTCACACCAAAATTGGGTTGAATATCGGCGCGAAATTTACAGGGTGGGATTGGGGGTGAAGGCCATTCTGTCAGATGAAAATTATATAACTTAAAAGGGTCATCCCCTTTAAAATTATGGTAACCATGTGGGCCACTTCTTCATGGGCTGGAACTTGATCCCTGAAGCAGGATATGATTCTCATGGTTAAAGACTGGTATATAAAGTGGACAATAGATTGTTCCGATTGTTTTTTTATTCTAGCCAATATGTGGTGCATACTATTGGCAAGTTAAAATTGCCACGACTCTTAAGGACAATCATTATTGTCACAATTATCACCATTGGCTTTGCTTGTCTTGTCCATCTTGGATTTATACTAATTAAGGGAAGAAGTGTCTCATTCATTCACATTATAAATTTACATTGCAGTAATTGAATACACAGAATTATGTGTATAGACACCATATTAGACTTTCTTTGTGACTCAGAGTTCGAGAATGTTCCAAAAATCTATCAAATGGCGGCATTTTGGATTGATATGCAATTAGCTTGACAAACACTCCTATTCGATTAGGACTGTCATAATTGTGTTCACAGACCTTGAAAATCTTGTATAAGTACCGAAAATATTCAGCTACGCGTCTCAGAACTCCAGATATTAACAAAAATCTATCAAAATGGCCGGGCCATTTTGAATTTTATGGGCAAATTAGGCATATTTCTGCAACTCGGATTTTTCTTTTCTCGGACTTTTAGTAATATCATTTTAGGTACCTTAAGCAAATGCAATCGGTGTCAAAAAAACCTTTGATAGCAATTTGTTCCAGGTCAAACCTCATTTTTCTTGGACTAAACACGCCAACGAGGGCTGGGCGAAGCCCGAGGGTTAGCAAATGATCTAATTGGTCGAAAGTTTTCAGTTTAAATTTACTCACTAATTTCGTATCCCTACAGTTGCATTGAACTCTTATCTAAAATTTATTTTCCACAGCACAGTAGCAAATTAGTCTCTAGCTGTCTTTTCTGTACAACCGAATGGCACTAAAAATGGGGGGGGGGGGGGGGGGGGGGGGGGAAAAAAAAACAAAAGCATAGGGGAATCCCGTCGCAACTGACCCTTCTCGCATAGCCATCTCGAAGCGGACCCTCGCCTCGTCCTCCCTGTGTCCATCCCCCTGTGACCTAGCCATCGAGCGCGGTGGCGAGGTCAGTGGGAAAATGAGAGTCCTTCTAGATGCACATGAAACCACGTAGTTTAGCCGGACGTCAGCGTTTTTGTTGATCCGCACTGGAAGACATTTTAGGGCTTTGAGAAGCAATTTTATTCGTTGGATTTTGACATGACAGAGTACCAAATCTGTGATTAGAGTGAAAATTCGAACTCAGGATCGTGTCAGGTATTATAGAATTCCCTTTTCGAGGCCAAATGCTTCAATATCACCCGGGGAAAGGGGGATAAACTGCGATAAAAAAAAAATTCTCGCAGCCTATTCATTTGTACGGTAATGAAATACTAAAGCCTTTTAATACACTTTTTCCCAGACCTCGCTCTGCGCGCTCGAGGTCGGTTCTGAACGGACTAGTGTTACGCACGTCATCGACTCGCTGCGACTTGAAGTATATCATGGGCTACAGCCAATGGGAAATTATGTGCATTCCACACAGTCCACATTGTTCTAAGAGTGAAGTGATTGTAGTACGAGTTAACGGTCATAACAATAGTGTCATGCCGCTTGGCCGCTCAGCGGCAAGCCGCTGGTGTACGGCCGCTTGCAGTATCTGAGCTATTATTATTATTTAGTCAAGACAGGCGCTAATCAATCTATCGCTTGAACTACGTCCATCACGCGGTAACCTCGCTCCAAAGTTGAATTCAATTAGTCAACTCAATGCGTTTGCCGCTTTGGGAAAAGCGGCAAGCCCGAGCGGCAGGAGATGAGTTGGACATCACAATTGGGGAGTTGACATCATGTTTACCACACAGTTCGCACCTGGTCTACATTACATGTTAGAGGTGGCAAGAATAATGCCCTACAGGTACTAGACGTCAGCCACTTTGAAAAAAGGGCTTCTTAGTTTTCGAGTTAGGGGGTGGGTGGTCGAGTAGAAAAAATGCCAATGGTACCCAGGTGTTAGGGACATATGGTTGGATCATCACCTGGTGGATGAAAATCAGAAGGGTGGCAATTATCTGTAATCTGCAGAGTTTTAAGCGGCCGTCATATTATCTATAGATTAAAGAGGATGTTCGCCTGTATGCATGATTCTAGCAGAACCTTTGACTCCGCAAAACTAATACACGCGGGTATCGAGTAAATGACACACACGTACTAGTAAGATACTGTGTTTCAGCCAGAGCTGGACACAGTTCCTAGCACAATCATACTCTGCCAGGTCTTCAGCTTTGCATTCTTGCTCCAAAGAGGACATTGCAAAAGATGTTTCATAATAATGACTCTTTGCATCGGATACTTCCTGTCCTCAATCTACAGGTACTTGAATCGGCACTAGGAGGGAGCTCTTCTAAATCAATCATGGACATGGATAACGGATGTTCCACTTGGGAGGTCAGCTATTCTCTCTTTCCACAAGGTAGATCTTATGCCTTCAGCACTTGGATTGACTGCATTCAGGAACTTCTTCCTAGACTTCAATCCTCTCCTTGTAGGTACATGGCCAAATAGAGGATGTCGCTTATCTGTAGATTGGCAATGTCGTTCTTTGCTACTTGCAACACTACGTCGAATCACTGGAGGTGCTATACCAGAGAGAATGTATAGGCTATCAGTTGATGTTGGTCTTAAACATCTAATGATGAGGCGGCAAGTAGCATTGAGGACTGGGTCCATTTCTTAGCATGGGTGGATCTTTCGCAGATTGGGCACGCGTATACTGCAGATGAATATTAGAGAGTCAAGGCTGTAGATTGTAAGGTGGCTGGACTAGCTCCCCATCTTGTTCCAGAAAGCTTGCTGAAATGTTGTTCCTTGCACTCTTGTTTTCTCCACATGGGTCTTGAAGGAGAGGCAACGATCTAAAGTAACACCTAGGCACACTGTGTGATCACAGTTTTCAAGTGGGGTGACAGAGCAGGAGACATTTAGCTTACGATTGGCTTCTCCATGTCGCAAATGAAATGCATGCACACCTGTGTCTTTGATGGATATACACGTATGCGGTTCTCTTCATACACTGAAGTCACTTTCTTGGGCAGTTACACCAAGATCACCTGCGTAAATAAAGCGACGAGTTCCTTCATTTCTTGGCTGGTCATTGTTGTATTAAAATAGTGAAACAGCACAATGCCGTTTGGTGGACCGTTCGTTTATCTCCGCCATCTGCTCTTCTTGTTTCTAAGTTTAACATGTTTAATATAGAAGTACCTGCTCTCAAGCATGCTCTCCATTATCTCTGGTAGATGGATGTCTCTTGTAAGTTCTGAGATCTTGTGGAGGATACATCTGTGGTTGGCTGTGATATAAGTTGAGTTTGATCTTATCTTCCCCTTTTTCGTTCAAGAGTAGCTGGTGTGCAACTTGCTGCTGCCGGGGTGTTTGGGTCTCCACGGCCCGGAGCCTCCATAATGTTAAGCACACCTTTTTGCTTTTTTGGACATATCGGTTGATTTAATCAGGGCTTGCTTGGTTTTACTGCGCTCCTGTGATATGCTTTCTATTACTTTCTCACGTATGTATGCTGAATCAGCAAAGGGATCTTCTTTGAACATGGCAACATAATTCTTCGAACTTACCAGTGCACATTAAGTTAAAGTTAAAGACAAAACTACACAGTCTGTAATCAGCAGAGTTTCAAGCGGTCGTAATATTATATAGATTAAAGAGGAGGAAGGAATATTTTTCTTAGATGGGCTCATTTTATAATAGATGAAAGAGTAAATAAGGAGATAACTCTCATGATGATGTGTAATATCTTAGTCAAATGTTAGTAAATTTTACCCAAATACTCCACTCTATTAAGATATTACGCAATGAAGGTAATCGCATATTGCATATTTTTAGTTAGAGTGTGTGTAATAAATGCATCATGTAATATGGTTCATTCAAATACTGCCACTTTTGAAATATTCTTTCTTTCTTGCAATATTTTGGCTCATTCATATTTTTTCTATCTCTGTCCTATTTTGATATGCGTTGAAGAAAGCAAACAGAGGAATCGTAATGGTAAATTTTTACACCATCTACATAAATTGTCCACCGGCAAACATCACAGATGATATATGGTATGCTAACATCTCGCAAGTAGCAGGTAGGTTCTTATAAAACATGTACTCGTACCTACTGGACTTTTTTTGGTTTGGCACTTAAATGAGTTACTTATTTGTTCCAATAAGACAGAATTGGTAAAGAAATTACGTGAAAGAGTATTACCATGGGTGACCAGGATTTTAAAGTCGGGGAGACAGAAAATTACTAATTTTGCCACACTCATTTGTAATCTTTTTGGTAGACTATTTTTTTTCAACGTCACTCACAGTCCACCTACAACGGTAAAGAATAAGGCACTCGATTCAGTTGACTCTTCACGCAACATTTTATTCCATTGTCCTTTATGGAGCCCGGACTATGGCTCCCGGCGGACTATATCTGCTTTCACACCGGGATGCACCGACAGAGTGAAATTCCCCTGGGTCCGCCACTGAGTAATACTCTTTTCTTTAACCGGTATGTAAATTCCTAGAACATTTAATTAATGTCTTTGCAGACTCGATCATTAGAAAAAGCATTTAGATGTAAATCAGTAGATATTACTTTGTGTGAAAATAACAAGAAAGTTTGCGGCTTGGTTTGCTATAAAATCTGTTTTCACTAATGTGTTGTTAATTTTAAATTGCTATTGCTATCAGTGTTTTTTTTTTTTTTTTTTTTTCACAGATGATATATGGTATGCTAACATCTCGCAAGTAGCAGGTAGGTTCTTATAAAACATGTACTCGTACCTACTGGACTTTTTTTGGTTTGGCACTTAAATGAGTTACTTATTTGTTCCAATAAGACAGAATTGGTAAAGAAATTACGTGAAAGAGTATTACCATGGGTGACCAGGATTTTAAAGTCGGGGAGACAGAAAATTACTAATTTTGCCACACTCATTTGTAATCTTTTTGGTAGACTATTTTTTTTCAACGTCACTTTTATTTAGGTGTCTTTTGCACACGCTATAAAAGGCGACCGGAATGCATGTCACACTTCAATTCGCTACACGATATCGGCAAATTATATCGTTGTCTTACATATATTGGGCGATATACCGGTGTATAGAAGTTTTTATAGTCCGCCGGACTCACAGTCCACCTACAACGGTAAAGAATAAGGCACTCGATTCAGTTGACTCTTCACGCAACATTTTATTCCATTGTCCTTTATGGAGCCCGGACTATGGCTCCCGGCGGACTATATCTGCTTTCACACCGGGATGCACCGACAGAGTGAAATTCCCCTGGGTCCGCCACTGAGTAATACTCTTTTCTTTAACCGGTATGTAAATTCCTAGAACATTTAATTAATGTCTTTGCAGACTCGATCATTAGAAAAAGCATTTAGATGTAAATCAGTAGATATTACTTTGTGTGAAAATAACAAGAAAGTTTGCGGCTTGGTTTGCTATAAAATCTGTTTTCACTAATGTGTTGTTAATTTTAAATTGCTATTGCTATCAGTGTAGTGTTATTTAAATTAAAATTCCTTTAAAAAGGAAAGGGCGTGCAAAATAGAAATTTCCAATTGAAAGGTATGAATATGGTTATACTTATAGGCTATAGCAGGTAAATTTCCACAATAAACACACCATGATCTTCGGAGGTCGGAGATAAATAGATAATATCTTATATAAATCATGGCATTTTTTTGCTATAAACGATTAACAATTCAATTCATACAAATTTTTAAAGGGTTTTAAACAATTCAATTCATACAAATTTTTAAAGGGTTTTAAAACAAAATTTGAGACTTATAGTTGTCGACAAGGGTATTCTTTTCGGGGCTTATTTTATCACATGAATCGAAAGTCACTATTTGCCTACTATAAGAGTAACGTACTTGCTATGCGCTCAAGGCCTTGTTTTTTACTGCCATTACACCAAACGTGGAGTGATTTGGTACTGTGCCCCTGCAAGCCTCTACAAAACATTTTCTGCAATTTCTGCTCATATCGCTTTTCGTTAGGCCTATCTTATTGAGTATATATCCTTATGACGTAAAATTTCTCATCTATCCATACACTATCACACATGTAGATTTTAGAGGATACAGACAGCACGTCCTCGTCTGTTATTTATACAAAAAAATCAAAAATAACCCTTACAGTGGAGTTGCTTCTTCAGCTCCTTTGAATAAGAAAATATTCCTTGATAACATATAAACATTTCAGATTTTTTCGTCAAGATTTCGGTTTTACGTGTTAAACCAATTGCGATGTATAAAATTGGGGATTTTTTGGCCGCCCTCCCCTGTCGCCAGCGACGCGAGTACATTACGCACTCTAATAGATTCGTGTTTTTATTTAGAGTGGTATTGCCCACGACTGTACACATGTGGTGCCACGCGTGTTAAGCATCCGTTGATCCAATACACTCATAACGATTTAAGAACACTGTTAACCAGCAAAATACCCAAATTTCTTCAGTAATATCGCTTTGTATTTCTACTCTTTTGAACATTGATATCTTTTTGTCAATGTACGTTCGGGTTTTCGCTATATCGAGTACATATCCATATGACGTAAAAATGCATATCATTTCATTAGCTATCACTCATGTGATTTTAGAGGATATAAACGGCACGAATATTTTCTGCAACACTGATATTTGAAAAGTAGGTCAAACCCTTTTTGGGCTACCACTACCACGCCCAAAAAGGAAAAGGGACACCATTTCGGACATAATGTAGGAAGATGCAAGATTCCAGCAAGAATGGTTGACTGTTGACTTGTTGGATGGACATTTTGGTTCTTAAAACAATGGATATTCACGAATAGCTACTTGGCTATTTAAAAAAAAAAATTGGCAGTTGGTTGTTGAAGTAGTTCTTCACGAAGGCCAAGGTTTATATGTGTCAACTGCATTTTAAAGGTTTCAATGAGAAAACAAACCTTACTGATTTCTAAATTTAATTTTAAAGTTTTAATATTTTTAAGTAATTCTTACAGCTAGTTTCTCGTATTAAAGCAATAATACGCGATTACATATATGTTATAACAAACCACATTTGTTTTGGTTTTTACCAGATGTGGTCGAAGTTCTGATGATAGCTGCTGTTTTTTTTTTCCATTTGCCTTGTGGGGTCTAGGGCTAGGGGCTAAGGAATGTTTGGTTTGGAAGTTGTGTGAGAAAATGTGCCCCACTTTGGTCGACCGGTCCAATATTAATTTCGCGCAGTGCTCTATGGGGCTTGCAAAATAGCGTTTCTGGCTCTCGCATAGAAGCGGATTGAAATGTCTATATGAAACTTTACAGATAGGGGATTTAAGGTGAAGGCTATTCTATCAAGTTGAAAATCCTATGTATTTAAATCGGGTCAAGCCCTTTTAAGTACTAGTAGTACAATAAGTATGTACTGGCATATTCTTATTTTTAAACCTAAACAATTTTGTGATCGAATATTATGTACTTAAAAACTGCTGGTCTTCTTTAAAATCTTAAATATAATTGTTATTATCTGGATGTACATCATTATATTTGTGTAAAACAAGTAGTATATGCATGCATGTGTCTTCAGGAAGAATAATAAAATATAAATGAGAAAAAACATGAACCCGCTGTAGTAAGAGACACAGCTTGTAATTGTATTTCACTAATCATCTTTGTTTACCGTTTTGCTTGTTAAAGATCATATTGAATATATCCGTGACATTTGTGGTATAGATTGTGTTGGATTCGGTGCAGACTACGACGGCGTGAAAACGTGAGATATTCAAGTTTATTTTAAAATAATTTTTCGATAGGTGATAGCCGCATCGCGCAATTAAATCTTAAAGTATAATTTTACAACTTCATAACCAAAGATAATCGAATTTTACAGTTGATAAAGCGTTTTACCCATAGAGAATTATCTATATATTGTATTTTTCTAGAGTTCCAGAGGGGTTAGAAGACGTCTCCACGTATCCAAAGTTGGTTGCTCTTCTTATCGAACGAGGTTGGGGAGAAAAAGATATTAAGAAATTGCTAGGAGAAAACTTACTGCGTGTCTTTAGGGATGTTGAACAGGTTAGTTGATGTTGTATTATGTGAATTTTGAAAGGTGTTTAAGAATTATACAGAAAGGTGTTTAAGAAGGTACAGAAAATACTGTCGCAAAAAGTTTATTTCCAAAATGTCAGCTGATTGTGACGATGAGTTTTGTTGTTATGGGCAAAATGTTTATCTTGCAGTGTTACATAACCCATTGTTACAGCTTCTGAATGACGAAATTCAAAATTTCTTGCAAAGTAAAATCGGTTCAGATGATATTAAAATCTAATATTTTTGTAGGTAAGACGGGGACCAGGAAATGAATCACGAAATGCCCATTTAAAAAGCTATGACAATTTTCTTTTGTTGAAATTTAGGATTTAACAGCGCTCGGTGTTCCTGCACAATTTTAATATATGCATTTTGGTGATTTGCTGAAGTTCCAATAGAAGCAAACAATAACAAAATCAAACATTTTCTATTAAAATGTCAGACGTTACAAATATAATGGTATCTCCAAAGTTTGGTGTTAATTAACACCAGAGGGTGCGGTCCCGTATTGATTCCAGGAGAGTTTTAAAATAACAGTGTTAAAAAAAATTAACACCGACATGTGGTGTAAAATTAATACCAAGCAGTGTCATACAAGCATTAACAGTGAACAACACCAAATTTTGTGTTAGTATAACACTAAAATGGAGGTAATTAACACCGAAATGGTGTAAATCTAACACCAGTGGGTGCGGTCCCCTATTGATTCCAGGAGGGTGTTAAAATTAACACCCATGGTGTTAAGTTAACACCCCAGTTTTTGCAGTGTACCCGTTCTATATGAGACGATAAAGGGATCACCAGGGATCCTAAATATATCGGGATAGGACACTCGATCAAGAGAGTGGAGGCATACTGCATGAAATCTGTAGGTTATGGATCACTGGTCGTACGTGGCGCTGTGGCGCTACGTCATCTCCGGTTTACGTCACTCTGCATAAATTATTAGCTAATTAGGTAGCTTATCGAAATTGGTGGCGCTATCACTATCGATATCGAAATCGTCTATGGGCATTTGTACACAGTGTCATCCGCTTGGTGTCACGTTTCTGACTTAATATATAAACGCTTAGCCTGGCCTTGTTCAAGACGCTCTACCAATTTCATTCATTGGTTAACACGTCTAATGCAAATAATATCACATATCATAGGCAGAAATCATACAAGTGCAGCATATTGCCCTCCCTAAAACTAAACAAATGGTGGGAATCCACTCTATTAAACACCTAATTTGAGGTCTCCAATTTCACCTGGCCTACTTTCCATGCTTCCACTAGCAAGATCAATAAATTCAAAAATTACACAAATTAAAAAAAAATATATAATATTAATATATTATCTTATATAATATATAATGGTTTATTTAATCTCGCTGCGTCCACTAGCAAGATAAGTTCAAACTCAGGCAGAGAATCACTGCACCTGACCACAACAGGTGTTTGTGGTTTTACACCTAGACTAGTAGGATCCTGGATCCAGCCAGTGTGCACAACAGACCACAGGCAGTGTACCATTGTTTTAATTTAATCTTTCTCTAGACAGGGTAGCCCCTTCAATGCTAAAGCACTGATTTCAAATCTGAAAACACAATGTTCAAAATAATTGAGAATAAATGTTAAAAATACAATACAGTGTGAAAAATAATAGCAAGTTTGTCAGTTCCTAGAAGACAGCCTTGATCAAGGCTAGGCAACGCTGTGTTTGTTGCGATCCTTATGTTCCATTGTTTGCTTGGTGACGGCAGTCAATCTTGTCTTATTATGATAAGCAAAATAGCTGCAAAATTACTTTACATCTCTTGATGACAATAAAGGGTTGTTTTAAATGCGGCAGTGTTTACCGGCTCTTATAGAACAAAATTATTTTAGATGTTATTGTAGAATACATTTAAAAATATGTTAACTTTTTTTTTTGGTTTGGGTTTGTGTCGTTAAATTTATTTGTTAGGTTAAAGGGAAATCAATATGGAATCGTCGAAAACATTTCAAGAAGTGACACGAATAATAACTTGGACTATAGTCTATATCCCTTAAATCTCTAAATGCCATTTTTTGCCACTTTTCAAAAATCACGGAGCGGACCCCTGCCTTGTGTTTACGGGGAAAGTGCCGGTGTGAAAGCAGATATAGTCCGGTAGGAGCCATAGTCCGGGGCTCCATAGACGATAACGGAATAAAGCGTGAAACTAATGTTGCGTAAAGAGTCAACTAAATCGATTGCCCTATTGTTCACCATTGTTCCCGGACTATGAGTACGCCGGACAATGGTTACTTCTACACCGGTACGTGCCTTTTTGCGGTGATCGTCAGGTTGCTAGTCATTTTCCTCTGGGGACGTATAGAAACAAGAAGTCCCGTTTTAGGAAATAAATTACATGAGGCGTAACAGAGTACTATAGACAGAGGAGACTACAGAATGTGTCAATAAAAACACAGGATTGGAAACAAAAAATATTAAAAATATAAACGACCAAACATTCTTGTCAAAGATAATATCAAAATAGACGCAATAGTTCTCAGAAAGAAATCGCTTTGGATCCTGCGTTTCTATTGACACACACTGTAGATACCCTAATCTTACATGGGACACTTAGAGAAAATGTTACAAATATATACACGCTTTTGAGGTCTAGTGGTTCACATAAAAATACAACAAAGATAGTGTCCCAACTAATTCATATTAATTGTCAACGCCCCAAATTGCGGTGTTAAATTTATCTCAGGAGTCACACATGGCGAAGTCAATAATCGTAACATTTAGATTAACTATTTCAAGATATCCACACTCTAAAAAGACCAAAGGTCAATTAATTACTGAAGACTATTGCTGATCTATTCTTGGGAATACTTTTAATTGATGAGAAAATACAAAAGACGGTTAGCTGCTAAATAGCAAAACCCTACCAAAATCGCAAATAATATTGTTCATATGAAATTTCTTATTCGGTTCCTCAGGTGTCATATGAAATTTCTTATTCGGTTCCTCAGGTTCATATGAAATTTCTTATTCGGTTCTTCGGGTTAATAGAGTATCTGTATTACAGTGTAGACAAATTTATAAGTTTATTAGCGTTAAAGCTTACCTTAGAAGCTGTGAAATAACTAAAAAGTCAAGATTTACATTTGTTTTGTTAATTCAGGCGAGGGACAAACTGAAGAAACAACTTCCAGATGAGACTACCATATCGCGTCAATTGCAGCAAGAGACTTCTAATACGTGTAGAACGACAGTGTTTGAAGGTTGATCATCGATACTAAATGCAACTCATTTTTTAGTGTTATATAGTTTCTTCACAACTTTTTATATTCAGTAATATCAGCTATGTTTCATAATTCCAGTATGAAACTGAAGCAATTGTTACTTGACAGATACAATTCAAATCTTACTATATAGCCGCCGTTGCACTGGCATAATGTTGAAACGAACAGTTTCAGGAAACGAATCTATCGGTACATATAATGAAATATCCTTTGAAATAAGACGTACCATATGGTTTTCATGGTCATTGGAGTATTCCTTGCGAAAAAAAAAACATTTTCATGCTGAATTTTCGTAGCAGTAGACGATTTAAGGAAGTTGCCATGTTAAGACCCAAACTGCTTGGAATCAAAATTAAACGAAGAACTCATTGGAATCTCCAATTGGTTCAAATTAAACAAACTGTCACTCAATATTAAGAAAACAAATATATGATCTTTAAAAACAAAACACACAGTCCACCCGACACAAACTTGAATATTAAAATTGATAATAATGAATTAACCCAAGTTCACACCACACATTTTTAGGACTTTGATAGATAACTATTTAATCTTGGAAATCCCCCACAATTCCATGTGTCAAAAATTATCGTCGAAAATACAATGGAATTATTCGCAAAGTTTCGTCTTTCTTACCCAGAATCGCTCCAGCACCCCTATATAATATTTGTTCTCCCTATCTCATTTATTGTGCGCATCATTTGGTCAGATAAAAACAACTGTAATCTTGATTCAATGTTCCTAAATGCAAAAAAAATGCTTATCAGAACCTGTACAACAAACTCCATTTGGCTTGCCCCACAAGCCGCCCCCCTTTTTAAGACTATAAGCACTTTAACATCCATGACATATATACTCTTCAGCTAAAATCATTTATGTACCAATATTACCATAAAATGTTACCGCCAGACTTATTAGACCATAACTTTTTCACCGTTAATGCAACAATACATCACTATAGCACACGCCATGCAAGTAATTTTTATATCAAGCCCACTAACACACTTCTTTCTTGCCAGCAACACCATAAAAACCCAGTGTCATTGCTTGGAATTCCCTACACCATAACGAAACATGTGTTCCTCTCTCTGATCATGTTCAAAAAAAAAAAAGCCTGAAAAATCAAATCATCGATCAATACAGTTCAGATTCTCCTTGAGACTATCAGCGGCAAATGTTTTGTTTGTATGGGGGTCTGTCCATCTGCACCTTTCGTTTATTTGCTATTACGTTTGATGTTCATTCTGTTTTTCGTTTTTTAAATGTTTTATTAGCCCAATTATGTTTTTTTTTGTCCCTTATTAGTGTATGAAAAATTTTTCGTCTATCATTAATTAACTTGTAAACAAAACGTAATTTTATCAGGGTGCTATGATTCACACGCCTCGAGTTCTAATGGTTTATCCTCATCTGCAATTGATTTAATGTCATTTTCATATAATTATATATTATTTGTTATGCATTGTTGTTGAATGGAAAAATATGAATGAATGATAAAATTATTTAAGCCACGTTCTGCTGCCACAAGCCGTGAACTTCGATCGTATTCTTCCTGTGCTCACGATTTTGCAAGATCTGGCTTGTGCCGACTGGTTGAATTGAGGTCACATGATGTTTTTTTTGGTCCGGTAGTGGGTAGCGAGCGCATGTGGTCGGCGTTTTGTAAATATAGCACAGGGAATAAATCTGATTTTTTCGCAAGGAATACTTCAATGACCTTAAAACCATCATTATAAAGTGCCGCTAGGATTCTTGCCAATAAATTCCCTTTTCAAACTCGTGAACATGGTGAAAGGAATTGAAACGTGAAATGCATGTAGCGACTTAAAACCGATTCATTGTTCTTCAAGAGCAAGTAATTGTGCACATGAACAACCGTGAATGTCTGGGAAGTACCCAAAGAGCGCAGTTGCGGATCCGATGTAAGTACATGAGTATGCTGTATTCCGCTCCATATAAGTAATAAACGGTCAAGTCATTTAATATGCAGGTATTAATTCGGCATTACAAACTGCCGTGTGGTGCAAAACGTCGCGGCGACACCGCGTTCCGTCCAACACTGCCAATTCCAAAAATATATGACATTCGGTGGTTCTTTGAGGGTCGTCAAAATACTGTCCATTTTTATTAGTTTTTTTTGAAGCCATTTTGTCAAAATATTTGTGCAAGTCAGCTCTTTCTGGCTTCATAATAATATGGTATTTAGTGATTTTTTTTCCGTTTGAATAACAAAATATCACTCCTCTATCCAAAAAAGTATCAGCTCCTCTCGATCTATGTTCGGGGGTATTTTCTGTTATCAACCTCAGCTCATCCAGTAATACAATTATTGTTTTCCCGAGACTACACTTTGCGATAAGGTGTTGTAGTGACACTTTATGGTTTATGTTTCAAATATTATACCAAAAAGACCCGGTTGATTCTGGTGTGGGTGTTAAAATTCTGAGCAAATGTTTGTATCACCGTGCTCCTAATTGCAAAACACAAATAACGATTTTTATTTCAATAATTGGCCTAATGGTACATCAATTTGCTAACGTGTTTTATGGTCAACGATTCAAACTAACATTAAAATATCATCTTTTTTGGATAAGTCCGAAGGCTTCGCCCACAGCCTCCTGGGGAATACTCTTTAAGAAAAGTTTGTCGTCTTCTGTCACTCAACACTCTCGTTACCAACTTAGTGGAGGCAGTTATGCCAAACTCAATAATCAAGACATATTTATAGGCACTTAAGTACGACTTAACACGATTTAAGGTCACCATTATTAATTGCCGATGGGGTAGTCACTGTGGTTTAGAAAGACGCGGCCTTTGACAGCGTACGTGAAAAAGTGTTGGATCAATTTACTATCTCTATCAAATATTAAATTCTTGGGGAGCATGTTTTTTTTACAAAAAAGCAATAAGGCGTAATGGTCAATTTTTATTGTAATAGCAATCCCGTCTTTTTGTCCAACAACAGTGTACAAACGATTTCGATATCGACAGTGAGGTTGTGACACGGCTTTTCAATTTTCATTTCAGCAAAACTTACTGTTTCCATACGGTGTATATGCCTGTGCATGGGGCCATGGAAGGGGCTTGGGAAACTTTAGTGAAAATTGAAAGGAAAGACGAATTCTTAATGCTAATCAACCCCCTTGTCACCTTTTACACCATCCAATAATTAACCCCGAGATTTTTGTCATTCGATCGGCCATTTTTGTCCCCGTCCCGGTGTAGAAGTAATCATTTGTTCCGCCGTACTCATAGTCCGGCTCAACGGTAAGGACTCGATTCAGCGCTTATGGATATTTTTGCGCAACGAAACCGAAACGAAAAACAAAAACGAAACAGATTTTTAAGGTAGGAAGAGGGGTAATTTTAGGAAAATTTTAAAACACTGGGAAGATGCAAAAGTGATTGCAACTAGTCATTTTGACTCAAAAACTTAGTGAAATATTTCAGAGAATCTTACAGTTTATTTAAATATTCAAATTGTACAAAGAAATCTGTTTCGCAAGAAATATCACCTCCTAATAGGACCTGATATTTTGCAAAACCAGATTTCATAAGCAGCTAAAAAAACTATCATCAACTGCTACCCTCGATGCAAACAACGTTAAATGAAAAGGATTCGACGAAGAAGAAGCATTGCACAAGGTCAAAAATCAAATTTTCAGTAGAAATCTAACCAACAAAATCTGGTTTCGCAAATTCACCTCCTATATGACCTTATATTTTGCGAAACAGATTTCAGAAGCACTAAATAATTACATCAACGGTACCCTCATCAAACAATCGTTAAATGAAAGGTATTTGACGAAGAAGAAGATTGCACATCAACAGCTTCAAACATCAATATTCAGTAGAAATCTACAACAAATCTATTTTCGTCAACAGATCAGCCTCCTATAATAGACCTGATATTTTTCGAAAGCAGATTTCATAGCCCTAACTAACTACAGTCAACGGTACCCTCATCAAACAATCGTTTAAATGAAAGGGAATTTTGACAAGGACGAGCTTGCCACAATCCAAAACATCAATATTTTCAGTATAAATCTACCAACAAAATATGTTTCGCACAATATCACCTCCTTATAGGAACTGATATTTTGCGAACAGTCCATAAGCACTAATAATTACAACCTCACTTACCCTCGGCAACAATCGTTTAAAGTATTTTCCGAAGAAGAAGCTCCTTGCAAACAATCCCAACAGCTTACGTTAAAGGGGGGGGTGATAGAGTTTACGCATCTGCTGTTTATGTTATCTATGAACATTTTTGTGAGAAACAAAACCAGTGCTAGTTATTCTTTAATACTTATTTTAAACTATTTTCTCTGTCATATCGCTGATCATGCACATGGAGGCTTATGTGTGGTTTTTTCAAATATTATTCCTTGGCTCGAGTGTGATATGAACACCAGAGATTCCTTATTGTTTTAAGAAACCATGATAAGCTTGTTGTGGACGCTTCGATAACTATAAATAGTCCAAATTAATTGGTAAATTTTTGTTAATCTCATCAGCGACAATTTGCTCAGCTTGATTGTGATATGTGCCCATTTTAGGCTAATTTAATACACAGGACATACAATGTTCAATTGTCATATTTCCTTTCGACATTCTACATCATTTTGGATGTGTGAATCAAGCACATCAGCGTGTTATATTAGATTTATCTTTCAATATGTGGTGCCGTGGCATAGTTACAAAACCGGTATGGCTCATTATAATGAAGAAAATGAATGGAAATCAACGGATTTGTTTTTGTTGGTTTGCAACTATACTACAATGCTTCTTTAAAGCATGTATTTAATATAGTTCTGACATAGTCCTATTTAGTACTGATATTAATTTTTAATAAATACGAAAAAGGTCCTAAAATGAATCCCAAATGCGTGCTCGGTTGAGCTTGGTTTTATATGGTTACATATTAATCCTATAGTCGAAATAGTACCTAAAATAAACAAAATGATATACAGGTCCTTATATCAGAACGCAATACAATCGTTTTGTCAAGCTTAACTACAATGCTTTTAAAGAATGTATTTGATTTAGCCTCTACTGCTACTATTACAGTTAATTTAATTTGTATACGATAAAGTCCAAATGAATCCCATATTCGTGCTCGGGTGAGCGTAGTCATGATAGTCTGAAAACATATTATAGTACAGGTCCTAATATCAGAACGTGAATAAATAGTTTTTTGTTGCCAACTAAAGTGTCACGAAAGTTCGTAAGAAAAAATCATAATAACATGCATATGTAAATTTTAAAAATAAAGGGGTTGTTTGTTTTTCTTCTACACGGGCTATCAATCTCCTAGTGTAGGAACATGGGCAAAATTCCGGTTGGAGAGTTAGCATCCTCTACATTATGCCCGATCTGAATATATTTTGAATTTTTGGTTTAGAGTTTTATCTTGTTCTTATAAGACGTTCTCCGAGGTTTTGAGTACGTCTTAAAGCCAATATACCGTAGGGGGCAAGGAAAATTTTCGACAGATTGTGGTTTTTGAAATAAAATGCCAATTCCTTGTGAGTGCCTTTTTAATATTTGCATTAAATCTTTGGGAAAGTGGATGCGTGCAAAAACTTTTTCTCTTCTGTTGTATGACATGTCTGCTAGGCATGCATGGTAGTATATCTTGTTTCTTTATATCCTCTTGTGAGAAATTTTGAGTAAAGAAAATTGCTAAGTTTTTGCCCATATCTGTTTTCCGAACTGAATTGCGAACTATATCGATAGCCTCACACAAACTTTAATCATTGCCCTGAAAGCATATTTGGTGGGGGGACGAATCTCTAGACAATATTGAATGGTCACAAGGTTTCCTGAATACATCTTTATCTAAAACCTGCGTGTTATATGAAATCTTACATCCTTGTATCGACTAATTCTAGAAAATTAATTTCTTTTTTTGACCACGTCATGTGTGAACTTCAGAGTCGCGTGTATAGAGTTGATTTGACTGATGAAATTAGCTACGACTCATTTTTCATCTCCTAAACCAAACAAAGAATTGTCCGTCACGATATACCCCCCGCATTTGGAAATTTTTCACTCAAAAATATTTCTTTTCCATGAATGGAACATTATATCACATGACTTGTGCAAAAAGGTTCTTCTTCGTCAAATGCCTTTCATTTAAACGATTGTTTGCACGAGGGTACAGTTGATGTAGTTATGTAGTGCTTATGAAAATCTGTTTTTTCGCAAAATATCAGGTCCTATAAGGAGGTGTATTTTGCGAAACAGATTTTGTTGGAGATTTCCACTGAAATATTTGATGGTTTGACTTGTGGCAATGCATCTTTCTTCGTCAAATATACCTTTCCATTTTAAACTATTGTTTGCTGAGGGTACAGTGTGCAGTGTGAGATTATTTAGTGCCTTATGAAATCTTGTTCCGCAAAAACAGTCCGATTAGAGGGTGATATTTTGCGAAACGATTTTGTTGGTAGATTCCTTAATGAAATATTGATGTTTTGACTTTGCAATGCTTCTTCTTCGTCAAATCCCGTTCATTTAAACGTTGTTTGCATGAGGGTACAGTGCTTGTAGTTATTTAGTGCTTATGAATCTTGTTTCGCAAAATATCACTCCTATATAGTGAGTAGATATTTTACGAACAGATTTTGTTTGTAAGGGTTTTCTAACTGAAATATTTGATGTTGTGACTTGTGCAATCTTTCTTTTTGTCGTCATATCCATCCCTTCATTTAAACGATTGTTTGCATGAGGGTAAAGTTGATGGAATTATTTAGTGCTTAAGAAATCTGTTTCGCCAAATAATCAGGTCCTATATAGAAGGTGATATTTGCGACACAGATTTTTTGTGTACAATTGAATTAAATAAATGTAAGATTCCTTCTGAAATAACTTTCAATAGTTGTTTGAGTCACATGAACATTTGCAATGAATTGTCGCGATTTCCCAGTGTTTAAAAATTTTGCCTAAGCTTACACCCTCTTTCCCACCTTAAAACTGAAAAATCTGTTTCGTTTCGTTTGCGCAAAATATCATAAGCCGATTCGCTGACTCTTTTACGCAACATTAGTTTTCACGCTTATCCGTTATCGTCTATTTGAGCCCGACTGTGGCTCCCAAAGCCGACTATATCTGCTTTCCACCGTGAACATAACCCCTTTCGTCGCACGACCCGATCTTGACCTGACCGAAGTCTTTTATCTTATTTCCTAATTCGTAAACACCAACGTGATAATAAACCTAATCCGGTGCCTGATAGATAGATATCATTCTTACTCTTTGTAATGAAAATGTTTACATGAGATGCACAAATTTGCAAATCAGAACCCTATTTTTATCATCTTGTCAAATCTGATAAGCTGCGCATTCTCCAACATCAAAGCAATACCTGATAATCTAGTAAATATTCTGACGAACCAAATTTTCTGGAGTATTTCTGGAGTTACACCCTACGAAAATGCTGCATCAAAATGTTCTTGCACAAGCTTGCAGATCTTGCCGCCATCTTGGCGAGTTTGCAGCAAGCACATGCATACTTGCGAATGATTGTACAAGCATGCACAGGCAAACATGCTGCAGACTTTTGCAGCATGCAGGCCATTCGCAAGCAGTGTCAAACATGTTGCAAGCATTTACACAGTTTGCAAGCATGCGCGCACATTTGCAAGCACACGCTGTTGCAAGCGTGCACATTCGCAAGCAACCCAAAAATTTTGCAAGCAATTTTTGCAAGCAGTATACTGTATGCATGCTTTCTCTGCAAAACTTCTGCAAGCATTTTCACAAAACATGACAAGCTTGCAAAGTTTGGACTTTGTATAATTTTGAAGAATGCATGCAGTGCATGTTGTTTACCCTTGAAAGTAAATTTAGAAAGATGATAATGCTTCCTTATTATTCAAATTATACAATTATTATAAGCTTCTTGTAAAACTTTCAGTTTTCTTAAACATATAACTTTGTAACATTGGCCTAGGTGATAAATAGTAAATGCTTAATATTAGTAGCATTAAGCAAGTTGGCCTATCACTGCTTGTTTTTTAATATCTTTACTTGAGGCTGCATGAGGCGCTGAGGAGAAAAATAAACGGAAACTGAAGTTGACTACAACTTAGCCTGTATATTTGTGACAACTTACAGCTGTTACTCTGACTCCTTCTAGATGACCAATGCTCACATCCACAATCAATTCTTGAAATTAATGCAACAAACATCACTATAGCAACGCCATGAAAGTGCTTTTATATCAAGTCCACTAACACACTTCTGGCCAGAAAACACAATAAAAACACCCCCGGGTGCATTGCTTGGAATTCCCTCACATCATAAACTAAAATTGGGTCTTCTTGTCAGGTTCAAAAAAGCATGAAAAATCAAATCATCGATCAATTCAGTTCAGATTCCTCTTGAGGCCATACAGCTGTCAAATGTTTGTTTTGTATTGTCTGTCCATCTGCACCTTTGTGTATTTGGTTACGTTGATGGTTCAATTCTGTTTTCGATTTTTAAATGTTGTATTAAGCCAATTATGTTTTTTTTTGTCCCTTTTATAGTATTAGAAATTTTTCGTCTATAATTAATTAACTTGTAAACAATAACGTAATTTTATGCAGGGGGCTATAATTCACACGCTCGCGTTCTTATGGTATCCTCATCTCAATTGAAGTTAATGTCTAGTTTATATAAGTATATATTTGGTATTGGCATTGTTGTGAGATGGGAAATAAATATGATGAATGAAGGAAAAATTATTTAAGCCAGTTCTGCCAAAAGCGTGAACTCGATCGTCTTCTTCCTGTGATCACCGATGTTTGCAAGGATCATGGCGTGGAAGACTGGCTTGAATAGGTACACATGAGTTTGGTTCCGGTATTGGGTGCGGCGCACTGACTTACACATGGATAGAGGGTCAGAGTCGCCGATTGAAAAAACCGGAAGTTGTTTTGGCCTTACAAAGGCGGAAAACAATGCATACACATTGTCAAAACAAAAGAACATATGTGTGGAAGGTGTGCAGCCAGCGGTGTATGCATTGTTTTACGACATATTGTAGAGTCCAAAACCACCTTCTGTTGTTCCCACTAGGCGACCTTCAACTGTGCGGCAGCCCGATATCCATGCTGTAGAGGGGTCAGTGGTGCGCGTGTAACTATAGCACAGGGAATAAACGGATTTTTTCGCAAAGGAAACTTCAATGACCTTAAAACCACCCTTATCAAGGCCGATAGATTCTTGCAATAAAATCCTTCAAACTCGTGAAATGGTGAAAGGAATGAAACGTGAACTGTATGTAGCGAGGAAACCATTCATGTTCTCAAGAGCAAGTAATTGGGCACATGAACACGAGAAGTCTGGGTAAGTACCCAGAAGATCGCAGGTGGTATCCGATGCGAGTACAGCGTATGCTGTATTCCGCTCCATATAAGGTAACACCGGGACAAACCGGCCCCAATCTCCACACCTCATCCCCCAACATTTCTCCCTCAACCCATACCCTGCCTTCTCCTCCCTTCCCGCCCCCTGCATTATACCCACTTTTTTCCTCCCCCTTCTTCCTCTCCTTCCCCCCAACACACACTCTCCCACACCCCACACCTTCACCTCTTACCTCGCCCCTCCGCTCTCATCTACCTTGTGCATTAATTGTAATATGCAGTATATTATTGCATTACAATGAACTGCGTGTGTGCAAAACCGCGGCGACTACCGCGTGCCGGCCAACACTGAACATACGCAAATATTGACATTCGGTCTGGAGGTCGTCAAAGACGTCATTTATTAGTTGTGAAGGCCATTTTGTAAAAATATTTGTGTCAAGTCAGCTTCTTCTTGACTTCATAATAATAATGGTATTTAGTGATTTTTTTTTCGTTATAACAGAAATAGCACTCTGCCAAGAAATATCCAGGCTCCTTTCGATCTATGTTCGGGGGTATTTTCTGTTATCAACTATCAAGCCATCCAGTATACAAGTATTGTTTCCGACTAAACTTTGCGATAAAGGTGTTTGTAGTGAGAAACTTTATTGGTTTATTTTCAATATCTATACCAAAAGACCGGTTTGATTCTGTGGTGGGTGTTAAAATTATGAGCAAATGTTTGTATCACCGTGCTCCTAATTAAAAACACAAACTAACGATTTTTATTCAAGAATTGGCCTCCGATGTAACTCAGATTTGCTAAAAGTGTTATTATGGTAAACGATTCAAATAACATTAAAAATATTCATCTTGTTGGAATAAGTCGAAGGCTTAGCCCACAGCCTCCTGTGGAAATACTCATTTTAAGAAAAAGGTTGTAGTCTTCTGTCCACTCAACACTATCGTTTACCAACTTAGTGGAGGAAGTGATGCCAAACTCAATATCAAGACATATTTAGGATTAGTCGACTTAACCACGATTTAAGGTCACCATTATTAATTGCCGATGGGGTAGTCACTGTGGTTTAGAAAGCGCTTCCTTGACGCGTACGTGAAAAACGTGTTGATCAATTAACTATCTCTTATCAAATATTAAATTTGGCGAATGTTTTTTACAAATAAAGAAAAGATGGCGTAATTGTCAATTTTATTGTAATGCAATCCGTCGTTTGTCCCAACATCGTAACAAACGGATGCGATATACGAATGAGGGTTGTTGAACAAGCTGTTTCAATAATTCAGCAAAAACTTACGTTTCCGATACGGTGTATATGCTGTTGCATGCCGGGAAGGGGCTTGGAAATTAGTGCAAAATGGAAATGGAAAGACGAATATTAATGCTAAATCACCCCTTTTCACCTTTACCCGAGATTTTTGTATTCGATCGGCACATTTTTCCCCGTCCGTGTAGAAGTATCTTGTCCCGCCGACCTACTCATGTCGGCTACAAGTAACGGACTCGATCAGCCTGCTTATGTATTTTGCGCAACGAACGAAAGAAAACCAAAACGAAAACAGATTTTTACGGTAGGAAGAGGGGTAATTTTAGGAAAAATTTTTAAAAAACACTGGAAGATGCAAAGGTGATTGCAACTAATGTCAGGTTGACTCAAAAAACTTAGTGAAAGTATTTCAGAAGCATCTTACAGTTACTTTAAAATTCAAATTGTACAAAGAAAATCTGTTCGGCAAATATCACCTCTATATAGGACCTGATATTTTTGGGGCGGAAACGATTCGTAAGCACTAAATAACTACATCAACTGTACCCTCTTGCAAACAATCGTTTAACTGAAAGGGATTCCGACGAAAAGAAGCACTGCACAAGTCACAAATAAATATTTCAGTAGAATCTACCACCAAAATTGTTTCGCACATATCATCAGGTCCTATATAGGAATTGATATTTTGCGAAACAGATTTCATAAGCACTAAATAAATTAAATCAACTGTACCTCCTGCAAAAAACAATCGTTTAAATGAAAGGTATTGAGAAGAAGAAGCATGCACAAGTCAAAAGCTTCCAAACTCAATATGCAGTAGAAATCTCCCAACAAATTATTTCGCAACATATCACCTCCTCTAGGACCGATCTTTTGCGAAAAACCGGCAAATTTTTTTTCATAAGCACCTAACCTAACTACCAACTGTACCCTATGCAAACAATCGTGTAAATGACGCTTTGACTGAGAGATGCATTGCCCCAGTTCCCACATCCCCTATTTTCCGTAGAAATCTACCCAACCAAATATGTTTCGCAAAATATCACCTCCCTATCGGCTGCTCTTTTGCGACCCGCTTCCTCAGCACTAACTCATTCCATCCCCGTTACCCCTCCGTGCCCCCCATCGTTCCCAGGTCTTTGACGAGAAGCAGCATTGCCCACGTCAAACCAGCCTTCGTTCTCCGGGCCCAACTCTTGTGTCATAATGTCCTTCTCTCGCTTCGTTACTCAATTGTTTTACCCTGTATTTCTGTTCCAGCCTGTCTCACGCGAGCCACACCAGTGCTTTTGCTTGCTATCAAAAACACGGCTGATTGTGATTTGTCCTCTAAGCCCTTCGCCATTTCACACTTTTTGTCCCCCGCAAAAATTCTTAAGCTAATCCTTCGATGGGGCTCCTTTTTTTGGGGCGCTGTTTTTTATATGCTTTACATCAGGGCAAAAAATCAGTACTATCGATTTTTTAGGTACACCTGATAATTTGAAAATCTCTCGTGGTACCTCTAAAGGTCGCTGTAAGAGGTTCCATGACAACAAAAATAAAGTAGTCTTTGGGCTAGAAAAAAAACGCAGCTCTAAGGGGGCCCGTCGAAAATAAATAAAAGCAGATTTGTGGGTCATTGATATTGCGCAAAATCTTGCAAAATTAGGGCATGGGGTCCCGGTGTCATACATGACAGCGTCCGTGTGACTGAGTGACAGTGAGTGTCCTACCACCCAGCTGTCTACTGTGCTTCTCCATTGAGTGCTGTATGGCATCATTTGTTTCAGCACTGTACCAACATGGCATCGTTACAAGATCACGGTTTATTCCGACATGTGCGTGCTATGGTGATAGGACACTCTCTCATGGGGACACTCAGTTTCTTTACACCGGCATGGCTGCATGGTAATTTCGGGAAACGGCAAAAGAAAGTTATCAGAAAAGGTAGCATCAGACCTAGTGCCGGGGAGATTAAAATCACCTTTGCCAAGACTTTATTACACCTTGAAAAAACATAAGTGCCTGCACCTCTTCATGTTTGTGCTGGACTTTCCCGTGGGATTTCTCATCCATCGGGTGCTCCTTACCTACTTACCTACTTTTCCTTTCATCTCATATCAATCCTTTCGCACCCAGTTGCGGACTAGGATAGAGTGATATCTGCTTGGCTCGACAGATGAGCAAATTAGGTTGATTTGGCAGGTTGGATTTATTCTTGTCTGGGAACTAGGTTTCTGCTCCCAATGTAGGGATTAGAGGCGCCTTGATCCTCGGGATAATCACGACTCAATTAGTGATGCCTAGTCTGGGGCACAGGACACAGATCTAGTATGGCGGTGAAGGTGCAACCCCACAGGACATAGGAGATGGGGAGGTTGTCTCAGACTTGTCCAATGGAGACAGCAATCCTCCACCTTCTTTTGTCTTGTAAAAAACAGTGTGGGTTCCAAATGGTGCTGGGACTCCCTTCTCTTTTCCTGTATCTCCTTATGTGAGTAAGTAGGTCCATAGGTATTACTTCGGCAAACCCAATATGGCCGAAAAAGTGACCTGCTGCCTTGTAGGTTGGTTCTTGTGTGCGAAAAAGGCTAAGGGCACCATCCGTGACAGAAAAGGCAACTGATGCCTGCAGAGTGTCACCGTGAAAGAACCAAAGGCTAAGGGATCTTCACCAACAGAAAGGGTGCTGGGACCTGGCGAATCCCAGCTCCTATTTAGCTAATGAATAGTTCGCAGCGTAGCACCAGGTTAAAGCCCTGATTTAAAGTCTGTGCCTTCGGAGTCAACATTGATCTATACGCATGATGGGTTGGTCCTAAGCCTAGGACGAGTCCAACCCTGAATTGACAAAAGATGCAGACACTTGGTTGAGACGACAAAGGGCTTTATCAATCGCAATTTAATGTCCAGACACTGTCAACAACAGTCAAGAAAGAAGAACTCGTAATGAAGCACAACTGTATGATATCGAGTCTCTGTACAAGAATACCGCATTGTGCACAGTGACCCTCTACTACAGGAGAAGATCCTGGCTATGCACTTATTACAGATTGCTGGAAGAACAAAAGAAATGCAGCTACAGGAGGTAGCTGCCAACTTGTTCAAACTTCAATGAGCGCCATTTGAAGATTACACTGGAAGGGCAATCCGAAACAACAGTCATTTGCTGTACAGCCCCCACAACGCTTATCAAGTGAAATGTCTCTCACTTTACAGGACGTTCCACTGCCACCAGTACAGTCAGCCCAAATCTTCGTAATCCTGGAGATTACACCGCTAAGCTTGGGTTGATGATGCGCTGTCACTTGCAAACAACGGTCTACCAGACAATGGACGTACATGAAGGACTCATGGAACAATTAACCTTGTTTCCATAATCACCAAATTCCAAAATCAAGCAGGTAGAATGTGGACAACAACGCCGCCCAAATAGAGAACTTTCCAACTGGACTATATTTTGGTCAGAAAGAAGTGGATAACAGCATTAAGAACTCACAAGAGCCTACAACACTTTTGATAAGCTGTTAAGTCTGATAACAGAATTGTCTCTGCAGGAGGCCAGATAAGTGATCTAAGAATAACCCTCCCAGAGATCCCATGGAAACAAGTAACTGGAGGAAGGTAGTGGGAGATACAAGCTTGGTGAGCAAGTATATACTGTATTTGCTACATAAACAGGTTCAAGACTCTTTTGATGAGCGTGAAGCAAGAACACAGCGCAGTATAATTATGATGTCCTCACTTCGTCCACAAAGAAATGGCATTGGAGGATGCTTACTTAGAAGAAAGAAGAATACTGCCTTTGCCTCAACGACAAAGTCAGCAAAGCCCTGTGAAAAACTGAAGTCTGCAGCCAAGAAATGCCATTAGAAGCTCCAAGCAGAACATGATGTGTAAGTCTGCACTTGATGATGCTTACGATGTGGTGCTTGAGGAACATGTAAAGCCAAGGTGAAGCACTTGATGCCGACATTTGAAAACAAGCATGCTGTGCCTGGGAGGCCTTGAGGGAGCTGGCCGATAAGAAGGCTATACCCACCTATAAAAATCAAAGGTGTTTTTTTTTAAATGAAATATTCTTAGTGATGAATAGCGGCTATTAAGTTCTTACTTGGCAAGCCAGTTCAGAATAACACCTAACCTTGATGAACCTTTCTTCAATCCACAAGATCGCAGACACCCTTCCAATCCAGATGGACCTTTCACTATCGAGGAGCTTCAGATTTGCCTGAAGAAAAATGAAACAACACCAAGCCCCTGGGTCCCGACAACATTCCTGCATTAGTCTGGAAGGAAGCAACTCTCCAGATTCAACTGTTGAATTTTGTAACAACACTTACATTGGAAACAAAACCAGCTGCCTTTTCAAACTTCATTCATCTTCCTCTACCAAAGAACGGAGACCTCAAAAACCCAAAACTACAGAGGGAACAGCACTGTACATGGCTTAAGATCTACAACTCCATGCTTCTCAACAGAATCACTCCTCAAGTAGATCCCATCTCAGACGGAACAGAACGATTTTTCCAAAGGCAGGATCAACACTACCTTCTGATAATTGCCCCCTCAGAAGGCATAGAAGAGTAAGAATTTCAAGAGAATAAGCTTCAATTGTGTTTGTAGATTTTCCACTGATTTTGACAGTGTAAACAGGGATGTATGCGGCCTATTCTCGCCAATCTACGGGGTCCCAGATAAGGACTGTCAAGCATTGCCATCATGTATGAGAACCCATATAGCTTTGTGCAGACCATAGATGGGCACACAAAGGAGTTCATAAAAACCACTGGACTCCTCCAAGGAGATACTCATGCTCCCTACCTCTTTGTAGTCGTGGTTGATTACATCATCAGACAGAGTCTTGACATCAGGAACGAGAAAAAGAAACTCACATCAAACCCAAGCGTTTCTCGCGTCAACCAAAGTCAGTATCTCACGGACCTTGACTACGCAGATGATCTAGCTCTAAAGCTGATCTGATATGTGAGGCACCAGATCTACTAACACACTTGAGAATGACTGCAGGCCAAAGTCGGCCTAATCAAACATGCTAAAGTCGGCCAAGAAGACTGAATATATGCCTGTCAAGGCGGAAAGATTGATCATAACCTATCTGCACAACAGATGGTAACCAACTCAAAGAGGTCAAGGACTTCAAGTATCTCGGGTCCTATGTTGCCGACAGCAAGAACGGAATTCCGTCACGCAAAGGACAAGCTTGGAATGCCTGCAATAAATACACCACCTATGGCAATCTGGTCTCCAATCAACCAAGTGAATTGATTAGAGCCTGGTAGCGCGTATCCTGTTATATGGATTGAGAAATGGACCATGAGAAAGAGCTACAGCGATAAACTGGATGGCACCTACACCAAGATTCTTGTGCGGGTACAAAACAACTGGCGTAGCACAAGACCAAAGCACAGATATTATGGAGATATCCTTCCAATCTCTTCTTCTGTTGCCCAACGTCGTGCCCGTTTTGCCGGTCACGGTCATCGGTTCGGATTGATCAAGTAGTCTCAGGCATCACATGTGAAGGTACCATGCCAAAACAGGGTCGTCGCCCCTTAACTACATTGATGTGATTGTCGAGACAGCCAGCAGGATCATCTGACATCCCCAAATTAATGACAACAGGACATTTGCATACATGGTCGAACAGCATCCGCTCGATGCGGCCGTTAGATGATAGATAGGTATAGTCAGAACGACAAAAGCGGTTATTGAAACAGATTCAAACGGAATGTGCTTTACTACATCATTGGCTCTGTTGAATGTGGTCCCACTCCATCTGAGTTTCATGCAGTGCTTTCAGGCATTGCACCTGCGTGCTTCGGAGCTGAGAAGAACCAGAACACGCACAAACTGGAATAAGCTCTGCTGGTTCAACGCACCTGCTTGCCATAACCTGTCAAAGAACACCCACCACCAGCGGCGGTAGACAGAGATTGTGCTCTGGTCGACGGCTATAGATACTTCAAGACCAGACCAACTCACTTTACACTTGACAGAACTACCACCTGGTAGCAATCTTCCACGCAAGGAATGGGTCACCTTAAACGGAATTCGATAAGAGTCGGTCGCAGACTAGCTCAGATTGCGGATCACATTCTCAATGAAGTGCCCTACCTTCATCAACCGGTGGACAAAGACTTCTCAAACCCCAACCAATCAACAGTGAGCTGGCTCCACAGTTACAACGTATTGAGTGCACCAAATACGCAAGAGGAAGAAGATTGAACATGGAGGACATTTCCAGAATAAGCGCCTCACTATTTTCGAACCCTGCCACAGAAAACCACGATGTAAAAATATATATGTAACCCGGCATTAAGTAGGAAAATTACATATTTTATGCAACGCTGGTAAATATACAGGTACACAACATTATGTGAAAGTTATAACTGCATATTTATCTGCCGTATATTATTTTATTCTTTATGTAAAATTGGACACAAAAGAAAACAAAAAGACTAAAATAATGTAAACAAATATTTACTGATATAGTGGTGTGTAAACCAATTATGTAAATGCGCGGTAAAAGTTAGCGAAGTTTAACTAAATATGTGAAGTCATGTCACATCTTCCCCACGGAGACGAAAACCAATTTCTTATTTGCGCATGTAAGCTGCATGACGTTTGCATTTGTTCAAGTTAAATATTGACAACTTAAAGGTATTTGCTATTTTATAAAGATACGGTGGGGTTGTTATGAAATAGGATATGTATCTGTTTTATTTTAATTTAAGAGTGGCAATAGATAGCTGTTCTCTGTTTGCAAATGTCTACGTCCATTGCTTTAAATGGGGCTTGACCTTGTTTCCCCCTATTTTTGGTATGTAAACATTTGACACACTCAAAATTATTTCTTATTTTGATCCTATCATGAGCCCCAATAATTTGCACCATTTTTAAATTCATATCGGAGCAACTTTAACATTTTTCCCCTTTTCAACTGAAAATTAACCTTTTTATTGATTTTTGCTGTTTTTAACATAACTCCAGAACTTAATGCTGAAGATAGTACAAACCATACCTTTTTTGAATCCTTATGCTTAGCAAAATAACCTGGTATAGTTTTCAACATGACTGGATCAATTTAAAAATTGACCCCTGTGTAAACTCCGTCTAGATCACCCTCCTTAACGCACCATTTGCAGTTCTCAAGAATCACGTTTCAGAGGTCCCTCTCAGGCTATCTACATATGAAATCACTCGAACATTTTGTACTCGATATGTTTTACAAATATCTGCTAGCTCCCGCGCTATTATCGTCTTTGTTGTCCATGTAACCATATATCAACGTCACTGCGATCAGTATTTTTTCCCAATATGAGGTTATTGAACAAGGGACGAAATTACAAAACTAATCTAAACTTAAAAAAACCCAACAGCAGAAAACAAATAAACAACAACTAATAGATTAAAAGAGTAATAAACCTACTCTCCCCTTTAAGAAGTCACTGATTATTATGGGAAAATACGCCGAGCTATCGATGTATACAAACTCATGACGTTTGCACAAGCTGCACGGACCGACTGCAGCCAAGCTGATTGAATTAAGTCTCAAAGGATGACCTTCGCTCACTTATGTATTGTAGCCATCTTTAAAATGTCCTTTGTAATAGACACAAGACAGGACTTGACTTGTAAGGTGGAGGACGGTCGTTTAACCTACTCCTATTTCATACAATCGCTACTGAGTCACTTTAGAGCAAGCCAAACAAGCTTAAATTTTGGGCCGGTTTTACCAGGGTAGGATTAATAGAAATGAATAAACAAAATGGCGCCTGGTGTGTTACACTTTCTTGTGCATAAGCTGACATCGATATCTGAATCATTTAATGTGTTGAGTCGTAACTCAGGATTGACAAGTAATACCTAAAATATTGCCAAAATGGTTCACTCTCTTAAAGAATTTCTAAAATATTTACAGGCTTCTCGCATAAATTAGTTAGAGTTGTATGTGTGTATCAAAGGGGTTGACTCAGAGGGTGTTTTGAGTCCATCCCACAATGCACCAGTTTGGGGAATTTTACCTCAATAAAATCATGTGATCCACAAAATCCTATTCTTAACACATAAAACCCCTGATTTTTATACTCATTTTTTGCCCACAAAGCACTAGTACTTAGGTAATTTTTAGCATGAACGTGAAATGACTAAGGTAGTTTTTAGAGCGTTTTTGATCGCCTTTTAAAGAAAACTAAGAGTTGCTCTGATATAGAACAACGTTTTTTAAATAAAGCAGGACTTCAATGCTCCTAATTAGGTTTGTTTCAGTTTTATTTTTCTATCAAATCTATGGAGCAATGAAGGAGGAATTTTCACCCAAAATCAAAACTTTAGTTTTATACAATATAATCCCCCTTCAAACATTTAATCCTCGGCTAGAAATATGTCATATTGTATTGGTACATATTAAAATTTGACTAAATCTTAACAACTACGTTAGTCTAATAAAGATTTTCTGATGCAAAATATAATTGCTTCTTTTGTGAAATGACTCTCTATGGTTACAAAAATACATGTAACCCGGCGCCTTAGGAAAGAATACAATTCTCCGTCATGCATTGAAGATTATATAAATTTCATTTTCAAAATTCATTTATTTAAAATCACAAAGCATGATGGAGTAATATTTTCCATCGACAAATTTTCCGATACCTGAGCAAAGCACGTATATTTCTGCTTACTATATATTGTCCATAGAGCAAGTAATGGCGCCAGTAATGGCATTTGAACTGCCCAGACTCTTTATTCCCAGAGGGCCATGCTCTGACCAATCGGTCAATCTACCCGATAACATAAAAATGGTGAACTCGGCACGATAGTAATCCGTTCCTTAATGGGCATGGTGTTCAAAGCTTAACGCATTAAGCGCGTTCATGTATGCTATGATAAACAATACCAGTATCCTACGCGAAAAGAGTACCGTGATGAGTAATGTATTATCTTAACACATGGATAGATGAACTAAACAACATCGGTGATAGGGAGGGACTTACACCTTCAACGGCATAATTACATTATACCCTCCTCACCTACTTTGTTTCAAAATAAAACACATGATATAGTAGGTCCAAAGGGGATAATGTAATTATTCCTTTGAAAGTGTAAGTCGCTCCCTATTATCGCCGATGTTGTTATAGACATCTTGACGTGCCTGTGGAATTCATTGGAGCACGGGTGCCAGAATTAAGGAACAGTTTTATTGGAACGATCACGCGCACATCCTCTTTTGAAAGATTTGACTATTAACTACTGAATAATTCAACAGGATACCGCCAATAAACATTGTTATCATCCACGGATGGTATAGTGGAACATCTTTGAAGAGCTTTGGGATGGATGAACACGATCCCGGCCTTTTTCCGCGTATTTTCTTATTCTGTAAGAATGCATGCAAATATTCAGTTTTAATGAAGTTTGGCTTTAAATATACATCGAATCAATCTACAAGGTTTATCACAAATGCAATAACTCCGTGATTTCAGACATTAGGAATGAATATCGTATATTGTTACTGACCATTTTGATATCTACTCGTTTTGCTAGGGGTTTGTAATACACATTACCTTGTCACTGTTACAACATACCTTTGAATATGGCGGCAAAAATAGTTCAAATGTTTTTAAGCATTCAGAGTGGAACGAGATATCTTGAGCCACCGATATATTGCGTCATATGTAGTGATTTCATGTAGACACTTAGTAGATTTCTTCAGGAATGGAAAAGGTACAATTTGTGGAAAAATTGAATTTAAAGCAATATTAGCACATTTATTAAGAGCGCCCCCAATTTTCAAAATTTGATATTTTTGCACAGCTATGTTGGTAATTGTCTAGAAAACTACACCTGCGAACGAGAATGCTCAAAAATTCGTATTTATCTAAAATTAGCGATTTTTGTAATTAGAATTGGGATCCTAGATTGTATTTAACGGCAGAGCTGGAAATGCTAAGTTTATGTCCGTCCATGATCAAAATAGCACCACCTCAAGAAAATGACCTCTAACTTGACTTGCCCGAACCAATAAAACAACTAATAGATGAGCGTAGATACGTACATGGCGCTATTTCCCGGCTATTTCATATTGGAAGGCCGTTTCCAGCAGCCGTTGAATTATTATCGGGGATCCCGATATTATTATTCTAGTTACAAAAATTCCTTTGTTTGCGACACATAGACAGTGGCGAGCTTAACATTCACTGTTGGTTAAGTTTACTAGCTAGTTACCAATGCAACCGTGTAAAAATCTCATTTTTTTGAAAAATTGGGGGCGCTCTTAAAAAAATGTGCTAATATTGCTTTAAAATTTTGAGCAACAGTAGTTGCCTATAAGCCAGAGGTTTATTATGGTTAGCATTTTAATGAGATTTCTTTTGCACAAGATGCAGATTTCCCCCATTTCAGACACATAATTATTCCAGAGTTCCCAGACGGCTAAGAGAAAATAATGCTCCTGTATAATTGCCTATTTTTTATATTCGAAACTGATATAGAGTACTCAGTTGTGCGGTAATTGTGATAATTTGGCGGACTCTATGGCATTAGATCAACCCATTTTAAAATATTAATGTGTTAAACATCTATTACGATATTTCGTAGACAGTTTCAGACTTTCCTAGTAAGCCATCTCCATAGAGAGAGCCTCTGGATAGCATATCAAAACACAATACACAAGGTGCCATATCAAAACATAGAGGACAGGTCGTTGTATGCAGGCTATACGCCAATCTTTGTTACACATTGACAAAAATAATCACCTCCCTCCTACTCGTTACTTATTCCTTAATAACATTTTTGGTCTACTTCTAATTTTCTCGAAAGTTTTGGGTGATTTTGTTGAACGTATTGCAAAGGATCTTGGACGAACTGCTTGAAGAAGAAATTCAGGTTTTGTAGTTGAAGTCTTAGCCATGTTGACTCTTCCGGATGGCCTGGGGGGGGGGGCAATTGACCGACTTGTGATGGGTTTGGTCCAAAAAAAAATTCGTCTGGCAGGCAAATAATGTTTTATTTTACTTAACAAGATATAGGCTCAAAGACCAAATATAAATTTAAAACAAATACGACTTTGATTTCTTGGAATGATTTCAAAAGCATCTATTTCTTCTTCTCAGATACATATAAGCTGAATCCCGGGGCTGAATCGTTTGGGAAATTCGAGCATTAACAACTTATGGGAAATCCTTTCACGCGATTTTAATGGATCTGTGTTTACCGTAGTTTATCCCTATTTTTCGTTTCTCAGAGATGTTGTCTAGACATCGCAATAGAAATATAGTGTACTGATAAATTAATTTATTACTAAGAAGCGTTTTGTTGAATACTACTCAGCAAATCATACATATGTGAAACTGTCAGGTTTACATTTTGTATAAGCGGTCACGTGTGGCATTAATGAATATCGTCTGTTGACAAAACCACACATCTCAAATGCGTTTTGCTAGAGTGGCTTTCAATTATTCAATTATATCCAACCATTCATGATGCATTATTAAAAGATACTAAACATTATGACATGAGAGGCCTATGAAATTAATGGCTGTAAGGATAATAAATGGAATACTTATTTAAAGTCACGTACATGCCAACTGATAGCGATAGAAAGAAATTGTTACCAGGTTTTTTAGGTAGAAGTTTATATTGCAACATATTCAATTATCAGACTCTTTCGCTATATTTAACAGTACTGCAAAACGTAGTTCTAACATTCCCAACCACCCCTCACGCGTGCACCGCTGGGTATTTCTTGCTTAAAATGAAGTACAGAGGTTTTATGATTTTGTCCAGGATATAAACACCTACAAACTAATTTACCTCAGTGATTAATATCCATCCAGTATAATACGATTCAACAAATCAAGATTCACCTTTAGGACAATTTCAATTGACATGCAATTAGGCTCGAATCATAGGGTAATCCTTTGGTCTTTCAAATAAAATGCCCTCCTTTAAGAAGAAAATAATTATACGTTGTTTAAGCGATAAGATATACTGCAGGGCACGGACTTGTGTCTCTTGCCGTTGAGATGGCTAAAAGGGTCGTAGAAAAAGTTGTTTAATCTGCAACGCCAATGTAGCAATAACTACTTAAAAGGAACAATCCGTATCAAAATGAAGAGGAATATTTTGTGTCATTTTTCTTAATTATCAATGTAGGATACATTTTAAGCAAGTAAATGACGCCAGAAGTCCCATTTTTTTTGTAAAGACAATACCTTTGAAGAAGATCATTCCATTTTTCGCATTGTATCGCATTGTAGTTCTAATTAAACTTGATCTGAATTAAACTTGATCTGGATTTAGGACAAAAATCAGTAAGCATCAGTTTTGCAAGCCATCTACAATACAAAACATTCGTTTCCCATTTCAATTTTCTTACATTTCCAAAAAGACCAAATGGCTTCCTGTCTAGAATTTTAACCTCGTAGCTAAGGTAACAGATCTTTATTAAAGGGAAATAGCATGCTCATTTGCTGTCGACCTATGTGAAAATTTGTGTTGAAAGGATTCTCAACAGTGACAATATTACAATAAATAAATGAATGAATTATTAAGAAGAACACAATTGAAAAAGGGAACTAATGGGCGCATCCATGTTACCTATTATCTCACGGCTAGTGTGACCTCTCGACAATATGACGTTATGTTTACGGTTTGTTCCATGAAAATACAACGTGACTGCAGTGATTATATCCAAGTAAAGAAATAACAGGGGGTAGGACACGACCTGCACGATTTGGGCATTGGGAATTTCCAAACGGAAATTTGGGAACGGCCTCATGCATTTACTATGGCAGTCTCTGTCTCGGTTACATTACAAAATCACCTCTTAAACCTTAGTTCAATACATCTTAGTAATATCATGATAATTTTGTAATAAATTATTGACTTAAAAATCCGTCGGGTTAGTGGATTAACCCCGCTGCAAAAGAGTGTCATTTGCAATAACGGTCATTTGGATTTAAATAGTCATGACCAGATATAGCCTTTAGTCAAGTCTGCCTGTAACCGTCCGAGATGCGTAAGAGCGTCCTCCTACCATTAAGTGTTAGAAAAAGACTAACACTTGGTTACGCCGGATGTTGATGCCGATTTGAATTCACTTTTGCTGTTAAGTTGGCATGTCCACCATTTCGCATTATTTTAATATTTTTTTTCATTTAAAAGTTCAGGCTACGCTTTACTCCTTAGTGAATATGTTCATGTTTCCCCTCTCACTCACAAAAACGTCTGTATTCCCCTCCTCTGGCGATCTTATTGCAAACTGAAATAGGTTTAATCACACAACTTTTGGAAGGACCCATTTGTCCATGTGCCCTAGAAAATTAAGTGGCCACTAAAATCTAAAGGCGAGTCGATCATGGTGCAGTCTGTGAAAGCCATTCTAAGCACGCGTCACACCAAACCGATTGCTCCTCGGGAATATTCCCAAAAGGGAGGACATATTTGCACGACTTCAAGAGGTTACTACTCGATAAAGAACAAAAATACATTCAAATAACGTGAGCTTGGGCTTTGTAGATTTTGTATTTTACAGAGAAAAAAAAGATACATCATGAAAAAAAACACAACAACAACAAAAGCGAGAGCGAGTGAGAGAGAGTGAGTGAGAGAGAGAGAGAGAGGAACACAGAGAGATAAAACATAAAAGGAAAGAATGACAACAAAGGATGAAGAAAACGGACGATAAAACAACGAAACAGAACATAGATACAGAGAAATAACACAGAAACAAAAGAGAGATGAAACAACAAGAAAAAACAAACGTGAGAGAAAGAGAGAGAGAGAGAACGAGATAAAGAAAACCAAAAAACAAAAATAAAAGAACACGATTTAGTTGTTAGAAACTACAATATGCCGAGAATTGAGCGTGCTTTGTGGTAAAAATATTGGTTCTGTGGGATCCCATGACGTACGATGTCTTTATATGCATTCATGGTTTGTTTGCTCAATTTCAAATATTTAAAAATAACAAACACGAATCTTAATATTGTCTGACATACAAATCCAGTTGAGAAATGTCCGATTTGTGTTACCACTAACATTCGTCATATATTATTGATATGCTGATTTATATCTAAAATGGTACCAGTTAATTAGCATAATATATATTTATCTCCTGCGTGAAATGTAAAAATTGTCGGCCTTCTCAAAAGTTTTAAAAAAATAAATAAATAAATATTGTTTTTGGAGGGAATCATTGTATTTTTTGGGTTCACATAAAAAAATGAAAAAAGGGAGAATCGCCAAAAAGAAGAAAAAAAAGGCAACCCCCCCCAAAACGTGATTAAGAGATTTGAAAATCCTACGCCATGTTGAATGGTTTTGATACCGGTGTTAAAGGCACTATCAGTGATTTGCTAAATCAGAAAATCGAGAAAATCATCAAAAATCAGATTTTTGCATTTTTGTAACAAGTATAGGTATCCTAAGAGGCCCTGCAAGTGATAAAACCAAAAGCAATCTAATAAAGACAAAATCGGATATTTAAGTCATTACTGTCCGTACGGACACTTACTACAACATATAATTGAATGGGGATTCATATCTTTGAATAGTGCTGTTTTCTTCCCTTTTTGTCAATTTTTCAGTATGGAAATATACTTTATGAGGGTCCTACAGCCTTATCCTTCACCTTTAAGCTATTCCTGCAAATTTCAAATATTTTCACTCTTTCGGGTGGATAGTGTCTTTAAAGCGGATGGCCTGCCTAGAAAAACTATTCGAACATACATACTAACTTAAGCCCATACTAGAGTAACTTCCATTCCTTAAAATCATTTTAGGGTACCTCTTACCTGGAAAAAAGTAACTGTACCCTAATTAATCCTCTCCAGCGAGGAAGGGAAGGGGTCAATGGATAGAAGCTAAAGAAGACCGGACGTCCGTGGCAGGATTTGAACCCGGGCCTCCGGCGCACCATTCCCATGAGCAGGGATGGCAAGCCACGAGGGAGTCGATCTCGTGTCCGTGTGAGTGTTGGTACGATGATGTCATCGAATCTTTTTGGACTTTTTCCTAATTTTCCTAACCTCAGCTCATTGAGTTCTAGTGGGTTTTGATAGTGATAGGGTTAATGTGTAAATTGTGTAAAACTGCGGGAAAATTAGTAATATAGGATGGCTGTGACATCACTGCCACCCTTGTTGGACACCTGGCAATGCTCTTTGACATTTTTTTAAAAGCAGAACGGCAACTCACAGTTGAGGCGCTAGATGAGTCATCTAGCACCTCTGAAATCAATCTGTTATAGAAAAACCACAAAACAAGATATGCCGTGTGTGTGAGTTGCTGATTCTCCGTTCAAAAGACATCTGCCAAAAATTATTGCCATGTGCACAACAAGGGTGTTGTAGCCCTCCTCAGATTCAACATGTCTATACGAATAACAAAACAATGACATGTTATGTATGACAAAACAGGCACCCCGATTAATTTCCACCGGAAAACCCTTTGGACCGGGATCAAGACCCGAAAGGGTTGAAAACATACAAACGATTAACTATTCTCCTATAATGTTGAAACTCTTCCTTTAAGCTATATGACTCGTAAGTTATATTTAGCAATTGTCAAGAGCATATTTTGTACGATCTTTTAGAGAATTTATCCTCCTCTCTGTCCTTATCATGCACCTAGTTGCACGACTATTCCCCGGTTAGTTTGTGATACAAAGTCTCTCGCATTGCTGTTTACAACCCCATATAATGCTGTCATTATTTTGACAGGCTATTTAGCCACCGCGTGTTAATGGTTAAAATGCCCGCAGGATGAACTGCCAAGACAGATTAGTTCTTTTAACACTTAAGTGCCCAAGGGGGGGGGGGGGGGGGGGCATAGTACCCAACATTTGATTTTTTGCGATTTCTTGGTTACGCAATCAAATTTTTCAAGGAGTTTTTTGCTAATTGTCTGATTTACGAATACGCTTCTCCTGATACTAAAAAAAATTCAATCCGCCACCGGCTTCATTAGAATAATTAGGTTGGGTCCCTAGGAACCCCCCCCCCCCTTGGGCACTAACCGAAGTGAAAAAAATCAAGATATTTTACTAATTAAAAAATTAAAGTAATTAAATCTTGGGATTTATTTGCTTAGATATATACCTTAGGAGGCAATTAATTAATAATTAATAATACTTAAATCAAATAACCTTTTATATGCTGATAGCATAACTTTTAATTTTGTCATGACGTGCTCTTAACTGTGTTAGTCTATGGAATAATAAGGTGATTTTGAAGTTTCTGAGAAAAATACAGGATGGTATAAATTTGGCTATATTTTGCAATGATTATTTTAATTGGTTATTCTAGAGTAGATATAATGAATTATTTTGTTTCAAAACCTTATATTGGAGTTGCTAAGGATGGAAATGTGCGAACCACTCTTTTTCGGAGAGTGACAATTTCAATTGGCCATAGGTCATAGGTCAAAGTTCGGATTTCAATTTTTATGTGGGTATGTGGTTCTTACGTGACCCCCATTTACTTGTGTTAGTGCCATGATCAAACTCCCATGGGAAAGTGGTTATCTGGGTTGGGTCCCTAGGAACCCCCCCCCCCCTTGGGCACTAACGGAAGTTTTTTAGCTTGGGCACTTAAGTGTTAAGACAAAAGGTTATTTTTAGTTCGTTGTGTTTTTGATGTATGCGACCAAACACTATAAAGTACGTTCTTGTAATTGTAATTAAAGTTTAGTGCTAGAATCGATTTGATAATGAATTATGCCAACATTTTTTTAATTTAACTATGTTTTTGTTACGGGATTTTTTCTTTTGTGGCGAGGGGCAGTCTGGATCTATGGGACAAATTTATTTAATTTTCCTAAATGATAATATATATATATATATATATTTGTGTCATACCATATTAGAGCCCTATTGAAAAGTTTCAAAGTATCAAAAGTGTCAAATATTGTCTGTCGTAACCACGTAAGGCCTCTGATTGGCTGAATGCTTAAAGAATCATAACTGAAACATAAACAATGCAACTGGTATCAAACTTGGGTGATGTATGCACAAGGAAACTGCGGAGCTAAAGATGTCAAGATGGTTGGCATGGCACATAATCAGGTGCACCACAATTTTGCACGAAAATTTAAATTTCAAGCATGCTTTAAAAAAGGGCTTAGTAATCATGATGTTAATTTGCTTGATTAAAAAATCCTATTTTGTATCCATGTTGTAAGCATTTCAATACTTACAACATGGATACAAAAGAAGATAATACTGATTTTACTATTGCTGTTTCTACTGCTGTTAACTAGCATGATGACCAAGACGATAACAATGGCGATGATGTAACTAATTATATAACATACAGACTGTCCCCCCAAAAACTATACAATCAAAGATTAATTTTTTTGGCCAAAAATTTAAGTTCATCTCAAGTGTAGTTTTACTGATTCTTTGTAGGAGTGTTCCAGCTTTCATGAGATTTTTAGTTGGTGTAATTTGGACGTCTGGTTCAGGAGTTATGGCTAATTATCTGAGACAGTTCAAAACCTGTTGGGCCAGTTTCGGCTATCCTGATATCAACAAAGTTGCCATTGAAAATCACCTTCAAGACATTCTTTATTAAAAATTGAAATAAAAAGTAGGTATAAAGTGTTGTTTCTTGTGATATAACATAATTTATAACTTTATAATGTCGCAATTGCTAATAAATACATGTAGCATTGGGAAATGCAATTAAAACAGTCTTGTTGTCTCAGCTTTACTCCAGGTTTCAGCAGAAGGTAAGAACCATAAAAACACCCTTGTTGAAAGTAAACTGCGACCTTTGAACACCAACCATCCTTTCCTTTATTGCTCTTTGTTGGACACTGCTTTCCTCATCATATTCCTCCCTGGCATCTTGGAGGCAGTGGGGAATAGGGGAAGGGTAATTGTCCCTCCACATTAGAGCGTTGTCCGCACATTTGTCCCTCAACAGACTTGTAGGCTGTTACATTAGTTTCAACAGTCACATTCCCCAAATTTCCATGAATTTCATGATACTTGTTGCCCTGAGAGTGAGTACCTCATTTCACCCACAACATAATAATTTCTGGTGCTTTCACTGTTCACTGAAAAATAATATATTGATTAGTTCAATGCATGATAATACATTCACCCTGATCTGTACAATATTCTTTTGTTTGATGTGAAAAGGGTTTAATCCCACAATGATGCTACACGCCTTATTCTTTTAGTTTCTTGAACCTTAAGGTGAAAATGGCCAAGTGGTATTTTATCCTTGGTGTAAAATGACAATATTCCGCTTAGGGTCATCAAATTGGATGGAATTAAAAGCGAGGATTTAGCTTGGGATCTTGTCAAACAAATAAAGTAAAAAGCTCTGGCAAACAAGGACCACAGTTTATATTTTGTATAATTTTTAGTTTGATTGAATAGTTTTGTATTGGGACAGTCTGGAGATGATGATGAAGATGACCGTTGAAGTCGCTGTCGCTGGGTGATTGAGGATGCCGGAGATGACAATTATAAAATTACGTATGATTTATTATTACATTATATTAGTAAAGGAATAGACACAATGAAATTAACATACAATCAATATACAAGAGATTTTTCTCTTTAAAAATCAATGAAAGAGTAGCGTTTGTAAAAAGGGTTTGTATTAAAAGCATTTTTAGAAGAAATACTTTTTTCCAAAACTTCAATCGTCAGTTCTATTTGAACGAGTCTTTGTGAAGCATAAAACATGTACGTGGACAATACGATTCTGCCCTGATAATGAGTCGTTTAACATGTGGCCCCCCCCCCCCCCCCCAAATTCCGTTTATAGCCCAAGGCAGTATATATCTAGCACAATCATCGACTAAATGTTACCTGATGTAACTATAATATAGACTGTTGTAACTTTTGCAGAGCTAAGGCAAAGGTTAGGAGTAGGCATTTATTAAGTATCTTCTTTTTACGACATCTTATGTCCCTGGTGATTACCGGCAAGAAAAAAAGTACAATTCTTGAGTCTTTAAACGAGTCACGGGCCTCTCTTAACCACTGTTGTTCACGTCGCAACTCCGAGTCCCATACGCCATTGTGGTTGCTATGCTCTTACTTTTGCTATTTCTGCTTACTTCGGGATACTGCCAACATATTTCTACTCCTGCTACTCCTACTATTGCTGCTATTCTGCTACTTCTGCTGCTACATGCTGCTCCTCTGCTGCTGCTGACTGCTAATGCTGATACTACTGCTAATTCAATACTACTTACTACCTATATACCTACTTACCTACTACACTACTACTACTATACTACGTACTATACTACTACGACCCCCCGCGTGCAGTATCAAAGAACACGCTTGTAAAGGAAACACTCGGAGTTGGGTGTAATAGAAAGTATACAAACACAAAAATTTAAAGGTGAACGAGAGATTGAGTCGTCCATTAATTGTGTTATTTGTAGTTAGTGCATATAGATTTAAACCCCGATACACAATTTTTACTGGTATTTGGTGTACGAAAATGCCTTGAACGTGGAAAACAAAAGGTGCTTTTATTTCACTCAATGTTCAATTATAAAAACCCCCAATAGGGGGGGGGCTGGGAATTTAGATTTGCTCTATATACAAAAATAAAAATTTCACATTTTTTGTACCAAAGAATTTCTCAGTTAGTCCTTTCAGGTGGGGGTATTTTTGATGAAAAATGTTACATCAATGCAAACTCAGAATTGTCAGATTTTTCGGGACACTGATATGTGAAATCTCTCGTTGCACCTTTAATAAAACGGCAAACATCAGGAAAACCTTTCCTAGGCCCTCACATTTGAATGTGTTATAAACTCTTCAAAATCCAATACAAACTTAATCACTTTGTGCACGAAACTTATTTTCTTTTGTATAATCGGGTTAGTTGCACCTTGGTGTATAAAACTTAACATTCATATATACATACACAAAAAAACTATACAAAATCCATCGAGTGTCTTATTTATTTGAAATTATAATAAAAAATTGAAAAGATTTTGACATTTCCCGAAGTTTTAAATAGTTGTTAATTGTCCTTGAGCGGGGGTGTTTCTGTCTGAGATATATAGGGGGGGGGGTATGGGTCTGAAGCAGGAACTTTGAAATGATTTTCTTAATTTTCCTAAATAGTGGTATAGATACAGGTATATATCATTATTGTAGCCCATGTCACAAGATTTTAACATCCATGAACATTTTGCTCTGGGTTTGCCATCGGTAACCCCCGTAGGCCTCTGATGGCTAAACACAGAAGAATGTAACTAAATAACTAACCATTGATACTGGGCCGAAAACTTGGGTGACATATGCAGGAGGTAAGTACGGAGTGAACCATGAAACCGATTTTTAATACCGGTGCCATGGCAACCGGCAATCGACCAATCGCATAATTTCATGGCGTAATTTGCTTTGGAACACAATTTGAAAAGCGGCCTTTATGGTTCACTCGGCTATATGTGTTAATATGTGTGCAAATTCATTTCATAGCATGTATGCGTTTTCTAGTTCCGTTCGTTCTCGTTTTGGATGTTTGGATGTTTAACGAAACGAGTTATAGCGACTCGAAAACAGTTAGACAAAATTGAGGGCCACGTTTTGAGGTGAAATATGGATTATTTTTTTAAATCATTTTTATGAAATTTAATAATTATTTAATGAAAGAATCCATCGAAATAGGTGCATCCATTGTCCTGTAATAGTAATTTTAAAATAATTTTCTTAAATATCGCAGGGTGAGAAACCAATTAAATAAACTTAACAAATAAACAAAAAAGAAAAAACCTACAAATATAAAAAATCTATTTAAAAAACAAAATAAGTATTTATATACTGCCAACTTCGCCCAAAAGAAATGTGTAAATAGTTCATAAATATATCTTTTAAATATCTAAAAATAAACCCCTTGAAATGTTCACATGATAAAATATAGGAGATTACGCATTTTGGACAAATTTCGTACACTCACTTGACTTGATCAGCCAATCTCGGAACCGAATGTTCCGATTGCGCATCGACTTACAAAGCATTTTGTTATGATTACAGTTCTACACAATTTAGCCATTGGCCTATTCATTTTCTGGATAAACAATTTTTTATTCATATTCAGACCCATCCCCACCCCCACACTTGATTGCACACAATTCATAATGATCACATAACGTGTGATGATTTCTGATCTGTATTCAAGAATAGCATGACAACATTTATTAGCATTTTATTGACTTTCGGCAAGACTAACATCCTTCCAAGATGCAAAATGAGCATCCATACTTAGTATTTATATCAGTGGCTTCCGATCGGTACAAAGAAATCTTTGTATTTGTACAGTTTGGTTAAAAGGCCGGATGTCAATAAATATCTTTTGAATATGCTATCGCATTCCCCGGGCATTTGGAACAACATCACTGCAGCACTATCGTCCAGACTGTAGACCGGGGGTGTTGATCATGTTGCTCAAGAACTCGCAGTTGGACTGCAGCACTGTAAACGAAGGTTGGTTGAGTCAGCTGTATTAAAATAATAATAATAATATTTGCAATGGTTTTTTTCGTATGATACACGAATATATGCCTCGCTAGAAAAATATGGTTTTATACTCGTTTCGACTCGACAATATTTTTCGAGCTCGTGCAATATAATTCTGTTGTATCATACTTCAACAGTTCGGGCCGACTGCGGATCCGGCCAATGTTGCCGTAACCGACCAAGGTGTTGCCGGGTAGGCATGTTGTTCCCACAATGCATGCAAGGGCGCGGTAAAATTAATAAGGTGGTCAAGTTCATTAAGAAATGCAATTTTAGAGTATAGAAAGTGAGTGCAAACAAAGTTTTTCGTCGAATAATGTTTAAATATGAATAAAATATATATTTTGTGATATAAAAACGATTTTAACCTAAAATTTCAATAAAAACCAAAAAAGTGAGAAATTTGAATTTTCAAATTTTAACCCAACCCCAAGGTGAAATATTTAAGTCCTGGGTGAAAATTTAGCAACATAACATACTTTATCATGGGTAAAATATGGACCTCCCCCTGTAAAATATAAAGTCCCCATTAAATAAAATCGTTCAAGGTTTCCGAATTCTGCAGGGATGCTTGTTTTTATGTTGCCGGAACCGGCAATATACTGCCGGCTTCGGCAACATTGCCGAGTCCGGCAGTCGTCCCGGACTGCTCAAAGCCATTCAATATTATATAATTATTCCCTTGTTAATTAATTATTTTATATCTAATAATTACATTGCACATTTAGCATGTTTAGTGCATTAATTATTTTGGTAGGTAGTCATAACATAAAGATGTCTTTAAAACACTAATACATTCTTGTCTACTATAACATTTCAATAGCAGCTGAAGGATAACAAAGGTTACGAAATCGAAAACGAGACTGGACAGAGCTAACAGAGATGGTCCGTCATGTGAATGCACGAAGACCGTAAGTGCAATAACTGCCATTTGTCAGAAATTCCCATCAAACATACTAGTATGCCAAGTCTTTGGTCAGTGGCTGAAATGGTTTTTCAGGCGACAGAGTCATTTTAGGAGCCATTGATTTAAGGAAAGATAAAATAAAATTCATCATAATACATTGCAGCACAGGGGTATCAGAAGAAGCGTATTCATAAATCAGACAAATAGCAAAAAACTCCATGAAAAATTTTATTGCGTAATCTAGAAATCGCAAAAAAAATTAATGTTGGGTACTATGGAACCACCCCCTTGGGCACTTAAATGTTAATCTGATGATATAGTCGATGGAAAGATGTAAGCAAATCATATGGGTCACCAGTAGCAATGTACATGTATATCGAATTGTACGTATTAAATCAACCTAAAAGCATTTCAACTATTTAAAAATAATTGATTACATTTTCTAATCAAAGGAAAGGTTTATCAGAATTCCTATTGTTCTTTTTTTCTATTGCAGGTTTCTTCTTACAAGATTACCTGCGTTCCTGAGAAATTCTTAAGCATTCTTCATATTATGTATGATACTTGAAAAAAAAAGGGTTTTTTTAGGATCGACAGGTTTCCCAAATAAAACCAATAAATTGGCCTAATTTTCTTGATTGCTTATATTGGAGTTATGTAGACATATGACAAGACCGTCTTCATATATCCACACCGCACTATCCAACTTAAAAACGGTAATAACGTTGCGTTGATTAAGAGAATTTGCTGATTACCGCACAGAAATGTCCGTTAAAAATGCAAATATTTTCTTCTCACTGACAGATACTTTTCCGGTGGAAGTGCCTTGGCAAGGAAGCTCGGTGTTGTACTATTCCCGAAAAGGGATCGTTCTAATTACTAAATAATAGTAATACTTAGCTTCACCTTTTAGTCTATTCGAACGAAAGAATGACTTGGGTGGTTATGTTTTTGAACTTACTCAGAACATGGAGGTAGAGAGAAGGAGAAAGCTCTTCCCTAATTGAATTACGCAACGCCGATTATCCCAAATATCATTGGCAACTCATTGTAAAAGCAATTTCGACCAACCAAAGGCCACCTTCTCAGAAGGGGGTACTATTTCATGTTCCATGATCATCGCCGACAGAAGTGGGGCACGCTCAGTTGAACAAGAAGACCTGTGCGCAGAAACGTATATCCCCGATGCGCAGTCAAGTCAGTGATTTGTTTACACGTGGAGACGAAAACAAGAAAAGAAATTGAGTCGAATTTTTACAGCCGCAATTCTGAGTATTTCAGTCCAAAAAAATCGGAGATAGCATGGTCCTAAGATGCGGGTAAATGATTATTTATGTTTTGACAACTTGGAAGTTTGAAACGCCGTATTAGTAAAGTATGATAGTTGGAGACGAAATCTAAACTTGATTGGGCAAGAAAAATGCCGTATCTTAACAATGATACCAACCTTGACAGTGCCAGGAGTTTGGCCCGTTCCGTTTCTCAATTTTGTACGAGTAGGGTGTGGTATATTTACTACGCCACATGCAATACTGAAAACTGAAAAAAATAATGGTTTTTTTAAAAATTTGTGCATTTTGTTATAAAAGCATGCAAATTTGGCAGAGAGAGGGGTTCAGAGAGGTAGAGAATTAATGTGGAAAACAAATTTTGGATATGGAATCACCTGCACAGGTCAAGTTCAATGTCACCTAGAGGTCACAAAAGTTTACAATTTAGGTCAAAAGTACATTAAAAAACATGCAGGAATAAGGTTGCATTAAAACTCTAGCAAGTCATAAACATTATCCATGGATTTATTTGTGACATACATTTCGACTTAATCAAAGGCGGTCTTCTTCATTTGTAAAGGACCAAAATGATTTTTGAGGATTGACAAATTTGTATAAATTTGGAGCTTGTTGTAGAATATAAACCGAGGACATTTTCGTAGGTTTATTGAACAAAGAAAAGAAAACAAACAGTTTTGAACTCTCCTGCTGTCCTGATCGGCCCCATAAACAAGCATACTCGGAGATTGTCATGCACAACAGAAAATACAAAAGAATATTATTACATGAAAATGGCTTTTACGGCTTATTGTCCCTAAGGTTGATTTAATATATATTGGTTAAAAATTGTTTTTTTTAAAATGAGAGGGGGCATTTTTGTGGCAATGTTCTCTTATCTCTTTAAGCTTATACATTAACATAATCATGAACATTTCATTGAAGAGACAGAGGGACATAGCTCACTGGGGATACAAATTTCGGTGAGATTGTTGTGGAAAATGCTCACACGTACATATCAAGTTTAACCACCCAAAAGCACCAAACATGGAACAATCGGCTTTATATATGCTCCATTGATAATGAATTATTCATCTTGTATATTTCCTAAAAACATGCTACTATGAAAATGATTTGCCCTTAGGCCTAACATTGCAAATAACACGTACTACGAGATCAATGTTAATGCTGAATGCATGGGCAGTCAACATTGCATCGATGTACATTACAATTGCTGTGTGGTAAATATGGCGATGGGGAACGTCCATTTTAACAATACTTTGTACAAGGATTCATGTGCTTTTTAAAACATGTATGTTCTATGAAGTGAAAAATTCGGATGATATCGCCAAGGGGTATCATTTATTTCACCAAAACGTGGCCAACTTCGGGACAAACTTGAAAAACGGGCAACTTAGGACACTGTGAAGTTTGGTGCCATGTTTTCGATACGGCATTTCTTCCCAATTCAACTTAGAGTTTGTCTCCACATATACTTTAAGGCAATACGGCGCCTACAAAACATTCAACAGTTTTTTTAAAAGCCGACGAAACCCCGACGATTTAAAACTAGAATCAATGTTAATCATCTTAGGAACATGTATCCGCTTTCTAACATAAATGACCACAAATGATCCAGAAATTGATCTGTTTTACTCTGAGGAATGATTCACGGTGGACGTGGGTCCATTTGTCTTAAAAATTAATAAATACTCAGATTGTATTGTAAACATATGCCAAGTTTCATGCTTTTATAAAGAGAAATGGAACAATATTACATATCTGCTTCCTATGTACCATAGATGCAATGTGATGCAAATGCTATCCAGCATTCAATATTGGTCTCGTGTTGTATTGTTCCAATAAGATAGTTTACGACCTGTTTTTACGAGGGCGGCGATATCATCGTCAAAGGGATGATTGGGGAAGGAAGAGCTTCTCTCTCTCCTACCTCCAGATCAGAACTGCAAATTTCACCAAAGCTGCACAATGAGAAACCATGTGCGCCGTCAATCCTAATACTATTCGATTATGGACAATAAAACAAGCACGAAAAACCAAAAGACTGTTTAGTGCAATAATATTTCACGACGGAACTACGACTTGTTGACACCAATAATATTAAAAAAAATAAAAAAAAACCCAAATTATCATCGGGTACCGGGTGTGACAATTTCAAAAGTTGTAATTTTAAGAGAAAAACTGTAACACATCTCTGAAATACATAAATCGTTAAAATCACGCCGGTAATTCGCTGATGTCATATGCAATTTAAATAAGCCATCATCGGCTTCAGCCATCACGAGCCTTGGATTCATAACAAGTACCCAAACAATTCGACCCAAAGGCCAATTCGGCCAAGTTAATTCGGTCCACAAGATCAAAGACGATTCGACCGGGAAATTCAAACTCTTTTGGAGCTTCTCCCTTTCTGTTATTATTAGAATAAATTTATAGTAATAATCACAGATATATCAATAAATGAACATGAGTAGGATAAAATGCGGGTACCGCCTGGAGACGCTTTTTTTGCACGGTTTCTCCTTTTAGGGGATGGGGACACCAGCTACATAATTTCCCCCCAGCAGAACAAAATTCTGGCATATGATACTGCGCGCGTCAACACAAATCTACGCTAAATGGACTACATTCTGCTTTATTTCAAAATCAAAAAAAAGGGCTTTATTGGTTTTTTTGAGATGCTTATAATTCAAGGTCAAGGCTGACCGCCAAATTAGTTACCCAAACAATTTTTTTTTCTTAATTTAGTGCAACGTGGGCAAGTAGAAAAAAAATGATTTTTTTTTGAAGGGGAAAAGTAGAGACAAGTTTAAGGTTCATAATTTTAATCTACCACAACATAATAAAGTATTTTTAGATGAAGCAAGGTGCAAAAAGTATTATGAAAAATTCTATCAAGTAGTACGCAAATGAGCTAAGTAATTTTGGTTTTGCATATTTTTTGACACATTATAAATGGTAAAGGAATAATATTATTATTAATCAAATGATTAAAATTACTATTTATGAAAAAATATTAATTTTAGATGGACAAAACAATAAGCTAGGCAATTGCTGTTGTTTTTAAACGTGATATAGAAATGTGGAACTTTTTCGGTTATACGAAGCACGTGAAAACAAAAAAAAACCAGGTTAGGCCTAAGTGTTCTGCTACCCCGTTGATATTTGTTTTATCAGCGATGGGCTAAGCTAGGGCAATATACATTAATGTTGTCGGCACATGTTTTTAGATTCTTTGTTTTATTCTTTTCGAATGTAATAAAATGCTTGATCCAAAGTTAGAGAGGGCAGATATTTTTTAACTTACACCAATTAGGAAGGGTCATAAGCAACCAAAATCAAGTCTTGTTTCCCAGTATTCAAAATATCAAAATTCGATTTTATTTTTTTAAAGGTTTTCCCCAAAATAGAAATAGCTCAAACAATTCAAATGACAAGTCAACAGTTGCAAATCATATGGTACTGTAAGTATTAGTTTTAAAAGAATTATTCTATTGGGGATCATTTTACAATTTTTTAAATCAAAGTTTCTATATCTCTAGGACACTTAAGTCTAAAAAGTGCAAACAAGTTTTTATCATGTAGTAAATTCAAATTTAAAAAAAACACGCCGGTATTCGGTTATAATGGCTCAAAAGTCACAATTGCGAGCGGCCTACAGGAACAACTTGTTTTTTCTTTTTCTTTTTTTTTGCCTAAGACACAATACTTTGCAATTAAAAATCGAAACTAAAAAGAGCTTCAACTTTTGACTGGGCGGAAAATGACATTTTATTTTTGTTCAAAAATGCCATTTCGTAAACCGACGCTTGAACAAATGAAATACTTTTAAACTAATTTAGTTATTTGTCCAAATCCAGGCTCCAAATATTACATATTAGAAGGAAAATATTATGGCTGATTTTTTTTTATCTGTTATGAAATTTATTGTAAAAGAAGTAAACAAATAGTCTTGTGGTTTCCGGTGGTTTAAGTTTATTTCCCCTGACATGAATGGCGTGGGGGGGGCGGGCGGGGGGGGGGGGGGGGGGGTTCTGGTCCTGGAAAGCCCCAAAACCTAATATCTCAAGTAAACTCATCATAGGATTTCTATGGGGTTTTATAGATGACTTAACAGGAGAAGTCTTGTAGTACGTTAAAATATTACCGAAATCATCAGATAGGATAAAACCTCACTTTCCAGAAAAAAAAAAACTTGCCTCAATTTTTTGGAAGGTAGAAAACGCTATACCCATTTATAAGGATTTTATTGGAATAAATACGTATATCCATTTTTTTAAAATATTGTCATTTTAGCAATGTTTCGCGAGTCAGTTTTCAAAAATTGAACGCATGATGATGATTTCTCCATAAAAAAACCATGCTAAGTTATCACAAGAGAAAAAACGAACCATCCCCATGTGTAATGAGTTCTTACTAAATATTGTTGGTTGGTTTCTGTGGCATGAAAATATTTATAGGTTATTTCGGGAGGTGGAAACGTGCAAGGCAATTCAAGCTGGAAGGTGATATGACAAGAAAAGTATACTTGACTCCCAAGGAAAAAAGAGTCCTGGAGCAATAGGTATGTGCGGCAAATAAGTATGAAGAAAATATGCATTTAGCAGATGGAACCATTTTTGGCAGGCTTCCTATCCTTCATTTGGGAAACACGGTTAGGGCCTATATTATGTGGGTGTAATTGAAGGGTGTGTTAAATCAGAGATGCCAACTATCCCCCGTTTTCTGCGGGAAACTCCGGTTTGCTAGAAAATTCCCGATTTTAGGTATATTTAAGGAATAAACATCAGTAAATAGAGAACATAACGTTAAGGGAAAGAGGGCATATCTTTTTCAATGGAATAAAAGAAACATAGATTTGAAACGAGTTTAATTTATAAAGCATTGTTTTTTAAACTGGTTTCCGACATGTGTCTCCCGACGTTCGGATAGTTCACTCCATTAATTATTTTTATTAACCATTAACTGCTGTATGTGCTAAATATCTTCTGAAGGTATTTTAGTTGTTAACTACTTAAACTGCAAACGGTGTTTCTGTGTATTTTTTTGTAAAGGGCTAACCAACAAAACAGGTATTGTTATGCGGATTTGTTTTGAGTTTTTCAAGCTTTTATTTTAAAAGGTGACGCCTTGATACTTCCATGTAGTTTTTAAAAAAGTTAAACTATAGGGACTTAGTTTATACAGGCAGTTACTTAAACAGGGGGCCTGTCAGACGGCGAACGGCTCTGTCCAGTTTTTCGGAAAATCTTGTATTTTAAAGAGCTCTATCTACATGGAAATACGGAAGCCATATTTTGCCAACAATTTTTGGGGAAAAGGGTCAACTTCTTTAAAAATCTTAAATTCATGTGGCCCTGGTACACCCTTGCCAATTATCAAAACGTTCTTACTGGTGTTCTTTTAATCATATTTTCGAGTTTTGAAATTCTTTGATCGAAGTTGTAAGACAATTCTCGCAATATAATTAAAAAAAAACGGCTATTAAAATTCCTTCACCCATTCTAAAACAATGACATGTTACACACAAAATATTTTATGCAAAAATCACATGCGCTGGTTACCAAAAACTATAATAAAAGATTTGTTTTAGAAAACTGCATTGAAATAAACCGGGGAGGATGGGGGCGGAGGCGGAACGGAGGACGGACGGGAACAGTCGGCCCCAGACCAGACCTCCCGCCGCCGTAGTCCACGCCATCATCTTCAGTTACAGAGGACCGCTTATCATGGTCATATAAAGCGTTCTTGGCAATGCTGAATTCCAAATAAACCAATCTGAAATATTAGTCCAAAAATCAGTTTTTTGGACGTTTTCCGTAGCTACTGAGGACTATTAGTGGCCAGCGGGAGTACCCACTCCCAGCGACCTTTCAGAGCATAGAAAGTTGAGTGCCCAAAACGTAATAAAATGGCTGGGAAAAAATTTTGAAGGAGATTTCATCTGGGGAGGAGACGAAAGGCGCATGGTTCTCAGGAACCTGAAAAAGCCGAAAGGGAGGGGCCACCCGAGGCCCACCCTCCAAGCCGAAGGCTCTATTGGCTCAGCGATTTGTAGGAGGGGAGCTTTTTTTAGGATACGAATTTTCTCGAAAATTTCACTGGATCGGATTTAGACCACCTCCGGTGGTGAACGTTTCGAAGGTTTATTAGAAAACAGGTTCACAAGAAAACCGCAAACTTGGTTGAACTTGCCGGCTTAATCGTAATCGTTCCCATAGAAAACCATTGCTTTGACTTTCTGTCGTGCACGACGAAAACTACTAAATCATGCATCCTATTACATAAAGACGGCGTAGTCGGCTCTTATTATCACTTCAGGTGTATATAATATCATTGGGTAAGCATTCCAAAACATACGACAACCAAAAAAAACTGGGTTCGAGAAAAATTGGGGGTGCGCTTTCTTCCTGGAAAAATATCCTAATGTATCTTTAACATTAGCAGGAGCTGAAATAAAGCTTCACCTAACCCTCTTTCACCATGCACCCCAAATAAATCCTACCTCCACCATTTCCAACTTTAAGACAAACCATATTACCAAAATGCCAATGCCTAAATAAGCTGGTGATTATTAATACGTTGTATGGTGTTAGGGCCTAAACTTCGTTCCTAGATTAAAAATTTATCAGGTTTTACCAATTTGTTTTTTTAAACGAATCACATTTAATTTGTTGTTATGTATCAAGGTAATAAAAAAGACAATCTTACATACCTCGCCCCATTAATAGGCGTCCCTTTAATAGATTATAATAAAATTTTTCGGTTCAAAAACGACGCTATCCGGACGCCCCCACCCCCCCCCCCCCACGGTATTCCATACGTTACGGTGCGGTGTTGCTCCTCTTGGGAAAAACGGGACTTTCTTATGTAAATGTATTTGAATTCGACAATTATCATCTGTGATGTTGTGCATTAAACGATCTAAATTTACGCTAAATGTGAACTTTCACAATTGCAACCACACCAGGGAGATTTACAGGTATGTTAGCTAGTTTCTATTACTGCCAAAGGATTTAATTCCCCTCTCATTGCACCTACGGGATTTTCTGAACGTTTACTACCGTGCTTGTGTTATGGTCCAATAGAAGCTTCCTTTAAATAAGGTAGTTGTAATGCAGTTTTCGATTGTTCCATAAAGTATGATTTAATAATAGGCCTACACACATAACGGGTGCCGGAACTTGCGCATGACTGTAACAATAGGCCACATAGATTTCTATTTTGTGACAAAGCACTATGCCAATGCCAATGTATTATGACATAAATAAACAGTACATCAAAGACATTCAAACACAAAAAACAAACCATGGGGAGTAGGCCAGGAAAGCCATTTAAAGCCTGGAGAATAAACCTACCACTTTAAAAATACAAAATAAATAAATACAGGAAATGGAAACCTGAAGTGGCACCGAACTGAAATTTAACAAAATAGTCTTATTATACCCTGGAAAATTTTTGGTCTTAAGGAGATGAAAAGTTGTAATATTGTCCGGTGGACAATCATAAACTAGGGCTTAGGTCCGAGTGCAGAACACCGCAAGTACTAAAAAGTTAATTAATAGTCGAATGGAAGACGGAAAACCAAAGGTTGGACAAAAGTTGGTATGTTTAAGGGAAAAGAAAATTCAATAACTTACCTTGTAATTTCTTGGACGCAGCACGTCTAATGCTGGACTTTGGATTATTGTTATCACGGAGTTCGCGGGGGGATTTACTTTGTCGTAGGTAAGATACATAAAAAATCTCCTCTGGGTCAGTTTTTTCCGTCATGTGTGCTTCTTTGCCCCCCTCAGCAGCTGGTTATTTTCTAGGCGAATAGAAATGTGCAAAATAGCATTGACAAAACTCGCTGCGATCTTATATATACCCAAGGGGTGGCATTTTTCGCTTTTGATTTAATTATGTAAAAACAAAATCGCAAATCCGGCAAAGCATAACCCTAAAATTGAACACCTTGACAATTTAAAAAAAAACAAAATTTAAAATAACCAACATACTCTACTAGGACTCGAACCTGATTAATTCACATCGTAAGTCAAGGAGACCTCACCGTTAGGAAAACGAAGGGGTTGACGACAGCTTCTGTTTTTTTATACCATTCTCATCGAACTCTTAGGAACATCTGTATTCAGTCATTACTTATTGTTGTCATACACGTGAATACAGGACTACAGTAGCGGAGGAGAGTACCAAATGGTTACTTTCACTGATGGAAAAAGGAACTGTAGTCGATTTAGAAGAAACTTATGTCCGGGTTTTTTAAACATATAGAAAAACCTGAAACTAATATTGCGTGAAGGCTACTATTTCTAGAAAGAGGGGTCCACGCGGTGAAGGGACGATTGACCCGGAAGCCATGGTTCGGAGGATAAAAAATCGCCACCATTAAGGCAAGGACTGTTCTTCCTAGGAACAGGGGTTCCACAGGGTTGAAGACCACTGACCATAGAAGCCATGGTCCGGAGGGCCGCTCGGTTCCCCGGTTCTGTAGTCGGTTAGGGGATAGCTCATAGGGACAGGGGTCCGAAGGACCCCTGTCCCGAGGAACCACAATCCCCGGGCTATATCTCCAAGGGGACTATATCTCATTTACACAACCCGGCAGAGAGCTACCAATGTATATGTCAAAGAAAAAAGTGGAGGAAACACAAAACCATATTACAATTATTTAAAACGTATACAGTTTTGAGAAATCCTAAAATATCTATATTACAAAAATGCAACATATCGTTTTGAACCTCGAAACAAGTGACACTGTCCTGACACACATTCAACTAATTTTCTGTCATATATAACGCTTGGCGGAAGATTATCTTCCCCACGGAGACGAAAACAATCTTCTTATTTGCGCATGTAAGTTGCATGACGTTTGCATTTGTTCAAGTTAAATATTGACAACTTGAAAGTATTTGTCATTTTATAAAGATATGGTGTGGTGTTATTTGGTTATTTTAGATTTTCTAATGGGTTGTTATGAACCTCTTATATTCGTATTATTAGAAATAGGATATGTATCATTTTTTAATCTAAGGGTGGCAATAGATAGCTGTTCTCTGTCCATTGCTTTAAATGGGGCTTGATCCTACTTTTTGTGTAAGTAAGCATTTAAAGGTCCATGGCCCATCCCTAATAGCCTCGTCCCCAGAAGCCCAGATTTACCGAAGTGTTCAACATTTTTGGTATCAGAAGAAGCTACTATTTTTCTCATTTACCATGGTTAAAAATCTTAGGGCCAAAGGCTGTTTTTGTTTTGAAGTAAATGAGCGAAAATGTTACCCAAGTTGGTCGACCATAGTAATTTTACACAGTACTCTATGGGCTTACGAACTCACTTTTTTCCTGCTCTCACATGAAAACGCATTGAACTATCGGCGCAAAACTTTCTACCGGTGTGTTTTGTGGTGAAGGCCAATCTATTGCGATGAAAACTTCATATCCTTAAATCGGGCCATCCTCCCCTTTTAAGAAGTCAAATATTCCTTATTTAATATTATGATCAATAATTTGCACCAGTTTTAATCCAAATCGGAGCAACTTTAAAATTTTACCACTGTACAACTGAAAATTACCCTTGTTATTGTTTTTTGCTGTTTTAGCATAACTCCAAAACTTTATGCTGCAGATAGTATAAGCTACGCATTTTTTGGAATCCTTATGGTTAGACAAATTACGTGGTATAGTTTTCAACATGACTGGATCAATTTAAAAAGTTGACCCCTGTATAAACTTTGTCTAGACCCCCTCCTTAATGCAGCATTTGCAGTACTCACGGATCACATTTCAGGGGGTACCTCTCAGGCGGTCTACATATTAAATCACTCAAACCTTTTGTACTCGATATGTTTTACAAATGTCTGCTAGCTTCCGCGCTATTATCGTCGCCGTTGTACATGTAACCATCTATCAACGTCACAGCGATTATTTTTTCCCATTTTGAGGTTATTGAACAAGGGTCGAAACTTAAAAAGAAAACCAAGAGCAGAAAACAAAATAATAAACAACAACTAAATAAATATTTAAAAAAATAATAAACCTACTCTCCCCTTTAAAATGTCACTGATTATTAAGGGGAAATGCACCGAGCTATCGATGAATAGCTCATGACGTTTGCACAAGCTGCACGGACCGACTGCAGCCAAGCTGATTGAATTAAGTCTCAAAGGATGACCTTCGCTCACTTATATATTGTAGCCATCTTGAAAATGTCCTTTGTAATAGACACAAGACAGGAACTTGAATTGTTAAGGGTGGATGAGGACGGTCGTGTAAAACAACCCCATTAACATATCGCTACTGAGTCACTTTAGAGCAAGCCAAACAGGCTTAAATGTTGAGCCGGTTTTACCAGGGTAGGAATGGGGGATTAACAGAAATGAATAAACAAAATGGCGCCTGGTGCGTTAGACTTTCTTGTGCATAAGCTGACATCGATATCTGAATCATTTATTATGTTGGGTCGTAACTCAGGATTGACAAGTAATACCTAAAATATTGCCAAAATGGTTCACTCTCTTAAAGAATTTCTAAAATATTTACAGGCTTCTCGCAGAAATTAGTTAGAGTTGTATGCGTGTATCAAAGGGGTTGACTCAGACGGTGTTTTGAGTCCATCGCACAATGCCCCAGTTTGGGAAATTTCACCTGCCGGACCCCATTGGAAATGAGTTTGCATGAGTAGCCAGACTCAATGGGTTATCATCAGAAGACAAAAAAGTGTTAACAATTATATTGAATTGAATGCCCCTCGATAGTTATTTCAAATCTGACTATAGTGTTTGTTTGCTTGTCCATAGAACAAGTAATGGCGCCAGAAATGACATTTGAACTGCTCCGGCTCTTTATTCCCAGAGGGGCCATGCTCTGACCAATCGGTCAATCTACCCGATAACATAAAAATCAATATGAAAATATAGGCTGAATTTCGTATTTGCTCCAATACGAAATGAGAAATGTCACACTTTTTGAACCAAAGAAGTCATTCTCAGCTTATTCTTCGAGATAAGGAATACAATTCACCTTGGAATACAAGTAGCCTCCCCGGAATGAAAAAGATACAATTTGTGAAAAAAATGAGAATTTAAAATGTTGAACAGCAGTAGTTGCCTATAGGCCAGAAATTTATTATGCTGAGCATTTTAATGAGATTTCTTTTGCACGCGGGGAGGACTAGAGGCAGATTTCCCCCATCCCAGATACATAATTATTCCAGAGTTCCCAGTCGGCCAAGAGAATATAATGCTCCTGTATAATTGCCTATTTTTTAGATTCGAAACTCTGATATAAAGTACTCAGTTGTGTAGTAATTGTGATAATTTGTCGGTCTCTATGGCATTAGCTCAAAATATTTTAATATATTAATGTGTTAAACATCTATTAGGAAATTTCTTAGACAGTTGCAGACTTTCCCAGTAAGCCATCTCCATAGAGAGGGCCTCTGGATAGCATATCAAAACACACTACGCAAGGTGCCATATCAAAACATAGAGGACAGGTCGTTGTATGCAGACTATACGCCAACCTTTGTTGCTATTATACACATTGACAAAAAAAATCACCTCCCTCCTACTCGTTGCTTATTCCTTAATAACATTTTCGGTCTACTTCTAATTTTCTCGAAAGTGTTGGATGATTTTGTTGAACGTATTGCAAAGGATCTTGGACGAATTGCTTGAAGAAAAAATTCAGGTTTTGTCGTTGAAGTCTTAGCCATGTTCAATATGTATTTCCACCACCGACCCACGCAGCAAAAACAAGTTTTATCTGATGAGAAAAAGAGATATTCTTTCAGATTGCCTTTTTTGGGAATGGGTTGAATTGTGCCCGAATTGATCGACTTGTGATGGGTTTGGTAAGAAATCAAAATTAACTTCGGGCAGCAAACACTTTTTTTTTATTTTCCCTAACAATATATACCTTCAAAGACCAAATATAAATTTAAAACAAATACGACTTTGTCTTCTTGGAATGATTTCAAAAAAACATCTATTTCTTCTTGTCAGATACATATAGGCTGAATCGTTTGGGAGATTCGAGCATTAAAGCGATTTATTGGTATAAATCTATCGGCACATATATAATGAAATATCCCTAAATAAAACGTACCAGATGGTTTTCATGGCCATTGGAGTATTCCCTGTGAGAAAAAACACAGATTATTCCGACCAACATACACAACTGTACAATGATCATGGAAGCTACCATGTTTATTCCGTGTGGTATATTTACAACGCCGCATGCAATACCGAAACAGAAGCCAGCGAAAATATATCCCATACGCGCATATATCACGTGCAAGTTTGCCACAAGCCTCACCCTTTTTAACTTCGTTGAGCACACAAAGATAGGAGCGAATCGTTTAGAATTTTTTATGCAAGAACACTAACTTTTTAAAACCTCAGATATGAGCAAAATGTTAAGAGGGGTGTTTTAGATAATCATTTTTTTTTTTTTTTAAATTACAATTACAAACTAAACACTTACAATCCATGAAAACGTGAACATTTGAAAAGGGGTTCGCGTAATATTTATAAAATAATATAATTTTTATCGCAGTCGCACCGAACCACTGATCTCTATACAAGGGATTGGCTACAACAACATTACTTGGTATATTAGATGAATGGAGCACCGGGCAGGCATCTTGGTCTAACGAACACAATACCATTCCAGGGACACCTGTTTAACAGAAGTTGTATCCCGGTGCACTTTTTATTAGACATGCCATCCCATACGCCAAATACAATGAGCTCACGGAATTGCTTGAGTCTGTAGTCTGTTATGTCACTTACCTCCACATGTTATGAGAACAAGTTTGTATATATAAATAACGGCTCTTACGACCTGCTTGGGGTCTTTTTGGACGACCAACATGGGCCATCAGTGCATCACTTACGAAGCCCAGGTTTTCCAATCCATTGTATAGAGTCAGTGTTCAAAACCCACTATGCGCGGTTCACAATCTACGTACTTTTCAAATGTACCGAGTAGCGCTTCTTTTGTCTTTGTATGATGTAAAGTTTCCTAATTTTATTTTAAAAACTATATTTCTCAAGAATCCCAGCTCATTTTAATAAAATTAGGACAATGTATGCCATTTTTGAAAATTTATTGGTTTTTTAATTTATTTAATTTTTTTCTGAGGATACAATTCTTTAAATTCCAAATGTTAAAAGTAAACGCGATAGTCTTTCATACGGCCAGAACTTGACTACCACCGAATCATCTTCAATTGTGTGTGAAAGCTAAACATGGCTTGTGCAAAACGAGAGCGTAAATATAAACTGTGGCGGCTCCTAAATCGTCTATACTGCTTCGAAAGTTAACGTGAAAATGATGTTCTTCGCAAGGAAACCAATGACCATGCAACCATCTGGTACTTCACTCATTTAGGGATATTTATATATTTGCCGATGATTTATACCAATAAATCCTTTAACTAAATATGGGAATTCTTTCACACAATTTTAACCGTACACAGGGTTTATTTTATTGGATCTGTGTTTACCGTATTTAATCCCAATTTTTCGTCTCTCAGAAGATGGTAGTCTAGACATCTAATAGAAAAATTATATTTGTACTGATAACTAATGTTATACTAACTCAAGCAAATCATACAGTTATGTTGAACGCGTTTTACTTTTTGTATAAGCGGTCACGTGTGGCATCAGTGAATATCGTCTGTTGACATAACCACACATCTCAAATGCGTTTTGCTAGAGTGCTTTTCAATTATTCAATTTATTCCAACCATTCGTGATGTATTATTAAAAAAAAAAATTAAAAAAAAAAAAAAAACAAAACGATTTTTTTTTTTTTTTTTTTAACATAAAAAAAACCACACACCTTAAAAAAAAAACAAACTGAACATTATGACATGAGAGGCCTAAATGAAATTAATGGTGTAAGGATAATAAAGAACTACTTATTTAAAAGTCCAAATACAATGGTAAACTAAAGCGATAAAATAAATGTTTACCAGCTTTTAAGTAGAATTTGAACATGGATAATAAATAACGTACGTGTGGCTATAACTTCTAAGAAGTTTATATTTAAGAAGAATAATTAACGTTGTTTAACCCTCGTCTACCTGAGCCATTTTTTGCAACACAACTCCCGACGGTGGCCTGTGATTTTCGTTATGAACACCGATTCCTGTAAATTTTGGGTATCCAAAGGATAGCTTAGAGTTTTTTCTTTCCTTGGACCGACATAAGTAACCCACATTTCATTACGAGACGTCACTATGACGTCAATATGCTGAGAAAGGCCGAACTCAAAACACGCTTATTATAGGCATTAAAATATCATAACGAATCATTCCATCAAATTAGAGTCAAAAACCGCCTGAAATCTGATTTTCATAACCTTTCTGACGAACATTGAATTTTCCCCCCCTACGTGTGTCTATGGAAATGGATAGTTTGGCCGACTTGCAGACTTTATTACATCATTGTGACGTAATGCCACCAGGCATGTTTGGTACTCATTTTGGTATCAATGGAAATAGGAGGGCCATAGCTATCTATTGTTTCCAACAATCAAGTTATTTGTGAAATACCTGTGTTGGCGAGGCACGTTTGGTACTTCTCTCTCCCGAAAAGCGGGGGGTGGGGTTGCCCCCTCCTATTCATCACTTTTGTAATCACGCTGTATTTACCTGTCCCCTGTGGAATTTTTTGTTTTTTTTTGGAGGATAACAGGGCTTAAATGTCACTTGACAATTAGCGTTAAATATTTGGCAACGAAAAAGGGGTAGTTAGCAAGCCGGGGAGAAACCTGAAGGGGGTTTTTTCACCACCACAGCCCTTCGGTAGATCTAGGCCCTTAAGCGATAAGATTACTGCAGGGCACGACTTGTGTCGCTTGCCGTTGAGATGGCTATGAGGGTCGTAGAAGAAGTTTGTTATTCTGTAAACGTCCATTTAGTAATAACTTTATAACATGCTTAAAATGACCATTGCGTATCAAAATGGATACCCCCTGTGTAAACCATAAATTGGCCCCTAGTGAAAAAGTGACACTACAATTTTGAGATAACTAACCTCTATCTTGATACAGAGGTTCCATACTACTACAAAATTGTCAACCCTTTTCTGTGGTGGTGGTGAAACGAGATGATTTTGACCTAGGCCCATGCTCCTGCTCTTCTAACGCCATCTTTTCTTGTATCTTATTGCAAACTGAAGTATTCTTAATCGCACAACTTTTGGAAGAACCCATCTGTCTTGTGCCCTATAAAATTAAGTGGCCACGGAAAATCTAAAGGCGAGCCGATCACGGTGCAGTCGCCAAAAAAAGCCTTTCTAAGCACGCGTCACAGTCAAACCGATTGCTCCTCGGAATTTCCCAAAAGGAACGACATATTTGCACGACTTTTTTTGGTTGTTCAAGAGGTTAATTTACTCGATAAAGAACAAAATACGCGAAATAACGTGAGCTTGGGTTTTGCAGATTTTTGTCTTTTATAGAGGAGAAGATAATCATGAAAAAAAAATACAACAACAACATTAAAGCGGAAGAGGATAGAGAGAGAAGTAAAACAGAGATGAGGAGAGAACAATATAAAGTAAAGAATACAACAATGATAAAGAAAACGGATGAAAGAAAGCATATAAAGAAACGAAACAGAAAACAGATACAGAGAAATAACACAGAACGAAAGAGAGATGAAACAACAAGAGAAAACACAGAGAGAGAAACGAGAAATAAAAGAAACACCCAAATCACACAATGTTAAAGCTCAATTAGTTTTGAAGAAGAGCGCGGGTGTTTGGTGGGCTAAATTAGTATGTTGGAATATTTTTTCTATGCAGGGCAATTCCTTTATAGTGTGGTTTGGTGTGGTATTCCTATGATTTTCAATGCTAAATTTGATTTGAATTGCTGTTTTGGGTTTCAATAGGGCCTGTAACTGTCAGAAATGATTGGGGTGTACCTTTTTCGGACTGGCCTCCCTTAGTACCAGGGAACAAAATAAAATCGATTCAAATTGTGTTTTAAATGTACACTAATGCGTTTCTACGTCTCCTTATAAGTAGTAGAAAAATTATATATTTGTCCTAGGTATTCAATACTTACAACAATGGATACGAAGAAGTTACCCTCGCTAACCAAGCCTTTTTTTGTAACACGGTTTCCGCAAGGGGGGGTGGGGGGGGGGGTGGTTACCACAACCCCCTCGAGAATTTGTATAAAGAACACCCTATGCTAATTTTGATACCAAGGATGCGATGTCCTCCTCTTTCCATTGATATCCAAAATAAGTACCAACATGCCTAGTATGGCGTCACCAATGACTTCATCAAGTCCGCGAGTCGGCAAAATGGGCATTTTCCACCGAAATAGGCGAAAATCCAATTTTTGCGCTAAAAATCGCAGAATAATCGGATTTTCTCCATGCGTTTTTTCAGCTCTTAAAAAATGATGGCATTTGCTATTTTTACATAAACATAGAGTTTTAGAGCCATACGTGGCATAATATTTTCAAAATGCACCATAAAATATCCTTGGATGGCAACCACCCCCCCTACCCTTCGACTTTGACGGGCCTACCAACCCCGGTGAAGGTGCTACGCTCCATTTTTTTTCGCTAAATGACCGGAAAGGATGAGAGAATACAAGGTTACATAGAAGCTTTTTACGAAAGTTTTTAGTTTAGCATTTGCGCACCCCGGTCGAAGTGTGGGAAGCTAATTTTGAAAAAAAAAACGACACGATGGATTTTTTTTTAAAAAAAAAAAAAAAAAACCCGACGAGGTAAGACGGTTAATATTGATTTAATTACCTTGTTGCTGGCTTTACTGCTGTTAAATAGCCTGATGGACTGTTTGGCTTGCTGTACTGCAGTTAAATACATGATGACGGCAGACGATGACAATTGGCGATGATTATGAAGTACTAATTATATGACGAAGATGATGAATGAAGATTAACTCTGAAGTTGCTGCTGCGGCGAGGATTCCGACTATGCCAATAAAATGACGTATGATTTACTACTAAATATAATTAAGTAAATGAATAGACCCAATGCATAATAGTTTGTATGACAACTTTTTTGGTTTTTTTTTTTTGGAAGAAATATATATTTTCACAAGACATAGAACATGTACGTGAACAATCGATTCTCCATGCATAATTGATCGTTTAACATGTGGCCGAATTCCTTTCTCTAAGCCAGAGGCACGTATATATCTAGACACTATCGACTAAATGTTACCTTGATAACTCTAATAAACTTAACTTTTGAAGACGAAGGCAAAGGTTAGGAGTAGGCATTTATTATTATTCTTCTTTTTACGACTTCTAGTGTCCCTGTTGATTACCAGCAAGAAAAGTAACTATACTTGATCTTACAGAGTCAAGGGCCTTAACCACTGTTTGTTCCGTCGCAACTCCGAGTACCATACGTCATTGTGGTTTTTGTTCAGTGGCTGAAATGGGGATGAAAGGGTTCTTCAGGCTGTCCAAAGTCATTTCAGAGCCATTGATTTAAAGAAAGTAAATAAATTCATCTAATACATGGCAGCACACAGATGTATACATGTCGCTAATTCTTAGTCATTCACACTTCACTTATTCACTCGTTATTATAATATAGTCCACAACGGAATAAACATAATCTAAAGATTTCAGTTCTCGCATGACCAACATCTCCACACCCGCTCTCACGGCAATCCTTGTTTACCTATTTTTCTTCAACTACTTCACCGTTTCTTCACACAAAAACTAGAACGAAATCAATTTGACGCTTATAGCTTTCCCCTGTGATGATACACCCCTAAAGGTCACCTTATGTGATGATCAATTTGAATTGGTTCTTCTGAAAGACGACAAAACTAGGCAACCCAAATAGAGGGACTTTGCGGCGGATGGATTGAGTTCGAGTCTCAACGTTAGTTCCATACAATGGTTGGAATAACAGAATATAGTAGAATATCGTGATGGGGAATAACTAAAAAAGGGGCCAATGGCTTAACGAAGAAGACTAAGGTGTACACCATCTCTATTATTTTCCTCAGAACGCCCCTCTTTTACTTCAAGTAGATGGGTCGTGTTCCTAAAAGAAATGATTCTATTACGTGGATGAGGATTGTGTGGCGAAGCGTTCCTGCCTCTCACGCCTGTGTTTCACAGCACCTATAAAGAACAGACCAGAATCATGTAAAAACAGTTTAGTTACCTTTGCGGTAAACTCATAAATACATATACAAATCTCACTGAATATGAGTTTTTCTAATGAAGTAACCAATGAAATTAAAGAATTCATGTTTATAGAATGAAGGTTCATTTCTTTATTTGGTTTAATATTGAGTCAGTGCCTCCTAAAGTAGATAAGACGAAAATACATGTTCAATCGACGTTAGGAGCAAAATCAAAGCACTGCTATTAAAAAAAATGCCTTATTTGAGGTTTACCTCCTGTAGCTCCCCAAATTTATCCGGTTATATCGAATTTAGGGATAATCAATTTTCATTTAAATGTAAAATATGATAGATCGTTATGGTATGGTATGGGTCCCCTAAATGGTGTTCATGAATATTTTTGCTGTATGATTGACCGAAATAGTTGTCTCAACTCCCACAAACGCTAAGGTTTGCCTTTGTACATAATTCATCTACTGACGGATTTTGACCCACACAAACTCAGAATATGATGCTATTTTGATACATGTACTACATGTCTTTGGTTCTAACGTTGGCAAGGGCCAGCCACGTGAGAAAAGGGTTAATCTATGACTATTACTTGCGAAGTGATTAGCGTTTTATCTCAATGATTGATTGGTACTTTTAATTATGTAGATATCAACACCAAAAATGGCACACACTAGCTGTAACCGAACGTGTTAAATTGATATGGTATGCAGAAACTGATTCCCCTATCTATATTACATGGTGGGTTCTGTAAAGAATTAATTAATGACACCGCTAAAGGAAATATGATATCTTCGCATTTCTTCGTCAGGTGGCATTAGGACCATTGCTGTAACCAGGGGTCCATTTCCATGGTCATCGAGTTATATATGACACTTTAATAAATGTTCTTAATTGAACATTTTTCTATGTGTCATTGGAAATTTAGTATATTATACTAACATTTGGGCTGTATGTGTCATTGTATATGACATATTATATTACTCTAGATTTGCAATGACGTGACACAGACGAAGACGTTCAACTATTTGGAAACATAAGACCATTTATTTATGTGTCGTATATGATTCGGACACCATAGAAAGAGAACCCTGATTGCATGTATTACCCTCAACTGAATGAGACTGTGATTAAATATTGTAGATATTATGATAAGATAGCCACGTTACCACAAGAGGAGTGTTCTTCCAAAAATGCAATTCTTCCAATACAATCTTTGTACTAGCTGTCACATAAATTTATTCGAATCTTGCAATTTCAGTACTTTTTGTCACTATAAATTTAAGTGACAACCACTGCATAAATTGTATTGGAAGAAATGCATTGTGGGAGGAAGAACACTCTACCTCCTCTTCGTCATCACTATCAATTATCAATTACAGTTGTAGCTATATAGTGAACGTGAAGAGCGGAGTGCTGTCGAGGACGGTTTATACATGTGTTGCAAAGAAATCGATGCTACAGTATTATTCCAGTAAACCGATTGTAGTTAAGGTATTCAGACAATTCTCACGATAAATGGTGATATATAAACACATCACAAAATGTAAACCTCCTTTATGAAGGATTACAACCGGCTAAAGCGCAATTTTAGGACACATGGAGGTTTTCTGAGGATACAAATTTCTTTAAATTTGCACTTGATTGGTTTCCTACCGCTGACATTTTAAAGTAGGAAAGAAACCCAAAATCTACGTTTTAAACTTGTCTGCAGTCCTAATCGGCCATCATGGCCATATAGAGAAACATGCTTGGAATTTCTGTCGTGCACGACGGAAAGTTTAATATAATAATCTTTTTATTACATAGAGACGACGTTTTCGGTATATTCACTTAAGGTTTGATTTAATGCATTGGTAAGCTTTTTAAGTATGCCCAAAAAAATCGGTTTCGGAAAATGTTGGGGCTCATTTACCGTTGCCATATAGATGTTTTGAATGAAAGAATATACGTTGCCATATCGATGTTTTGAATGAAAGAATACACAAGCATCAAGTTGTGGTCTCCCAAAAGTGATTATTACTTTTAGTTACGTATGTGTACAGATGGTGCAAACAAACCTTCAGTACAATGTCTTTCTCTTGGTGATGTTGGCAAAGACAATTTGATGATGATATCATCGATGGAAAGATGTAAGCAAATCATATGGCCACCAGTAGCAATGTATATCGAATTGTACGTAGTAAATCAACCTAAAACCATTTCAACTATTTAAAAATAATTGATTACATCTTCTAGTAAAAAGGAAAGGTTTATCAGAATTTCTATTGCAGCTTTCTTCTTACAAGATTACCTGCGTTCCTGAGGAATTCTTAAGCATTCCCAAAGTGGGAGTTCTTCATATTATACGTATCTGTTATGATGCTCGTATTCGTGGCACATCCATGCATTCTGTTTCAAGTACTTCTATCACTACCATTTCTTCAACATTCTTGAATTTCTTTCCTCCTTATCCTCTCCTAATTCACTCAAACAGATATGTTAAGAGCATTGATTTCACACAAGTCCAAACATGATATTTAAGTCATTGTTAATAGTCCTATAAGAGCTAAGGATTTCCTTTTGTTATTATGTTATCTTTTACAGCTCCATTTTAAAGAACATAATCAGCCTCTTAAGACGTCGTTCAACACGTTCGAACGTGATCTAAACTAGCTTCCCCTCCATCTTCAATGGTCGCAGATCTAGAAGTATTTAACACACTGGAAAATGCCAAGACATTTTAACGAGCTGGATTCATGGCCACTGGGAAAAAGATAAACCTGAAATCCGAAACTCTCGCGATAACGACTTTAGCTCTGAGAACTCGTTCTTTATTGACCATTTTGCCAGTAGCGATTAAGCGATACGAGCGTAGTTGAGTCTACCAATAAAGCTGTACTTTGAAACCATGGTAACATCTTAAAGACAAGAAAAGGATTTTATTAAGCGCCGAAAAGAATTTAATGTCTACAAGTCGACATTTTAGAATTCGGATGCGGTATTAACATGATTAAGGATCTTGATTTGAAATTTGAAAGCTGTCATTCCGATTCGCGAAGTTTAACGTTCGTTCTGCTTTGAGCTGTTGAAAACATTGCTACACCAGTAAGTCAATAAGAGTAAAAGCAAATGTCATCCTAATCAAATTAATAATATTATGAAGTTTCAATTCATATGTTTTCACTTACGGCGTAGAAACAGATACCATGATTTCTTAAGAGAAGAAAATAACACATCTAGTAATTAAAAACATACTTCGGTTAATTTTGACGTGATATTTCATTTTCACAGAAAGGCTCCAGGCCTTTCCTTGTTATGTTCCATATTGCGAAATTCCTAAGTGCAAAATCGAAATTCGAAAATGAATGGTTTTGTATTTTTCTTGCTGTGAAGGTTTAATCACAAATATTGTTTTAATTTATTCTACCGTCAGACAAGTTAATAATTGCAAACCCGTCGTCAGGAATCCGTTTAATAATGATTTCTTGTAAGAGTGAAAATACTGACGCTTGAGTAAAAGATTCCTTTCATTATAATTTAAACTAGAATTGTTGCCGTTGTCTTTTTAAAGCAAGGGAATGGGGCAAAACATCGGTAAAGCGGGGATAATGGGAAGCTTGTATATCGCAACCCCCCAAAAGAATTACCCTTATTTCAGGAAACTTTCATACAGAAAGAAACAACGAAATTCAAAATTTAGAGACGCCATTTAGAGATATGTTTGAATACATAAGGCCAATTATGACCGTCTTTTCTCTCATGCTGCTGTTACATAAGTATTCAACTTTCTTTTGCTCATTGAAGTAACGTTTCAAAACTGAATTGTCTCAGCGAACACACATTTATATGCCACTTGCTTTAACAATTTCCTGCGGTTTAGCCACTTAAGAGAAAAGGCTGTTTTACATAATAAACATATATGTAACGCAACGCATGGATTTACATCAAACATGTCAAACCTCGGTTTCCGGACACCTTAGATATCAACGTGATAACAACAGTTAATGTAGTATGTATGGAAATGCTTGTCATTAAGTGTTGTTTTTTAATTACGCTACACTGCTAAGAGTTTGAAATTCAAAGTAGTTTTTAACCAGCAGCATATCGACCACTCGGTCAAGTTGTTGGCATTCCAATGAATACTGCATGTACGCTGAGGCGCACCTGGGCCTATAGGGACAATACGCCACTTAAATGACCATTTGATGGCTATCCGGAGGGACAATGGGCAAGTGGGTGTTTGTAAGGATAGAGAATACTGAATACATTCAACGTTTGAATAATCTTCAATATTCTCTGCACAGTTAGAACGGTCTCTGTAATTTGCAGAATAAAAAAAAATGCAGAAAATGCAGAGTACCAAGTGTGCGAGTTGTTGTGATAGTGAGTTACGCTTTTACTGACAGTACTATGCTAACCTGAGCACAAATATGATCTGGGTCGTTGCCCTACAATTTCCATCTTCATTTTTATACCATGATTATATCTCTTATATCTCATATTGCAAGCTATTGTATCATCAAAAACAAAGAAGAGTTGGTAAAAACCAACATTACTTTTCATTTTTTGTGTTTTGAATTTAAATTTATAGTTACTCTTTGGAGATTGTAGATTTCCCCAATACTCCACACCATTGAACTTCTGGCACTGCCTAGTGCACTAACTTTTCCAGTTTCAAGGTCACAAGGTTACTTCATGAACTATTAGGAATTGTGAAAGCAAGACCAACCCTCATGTGTGTTTTTCTGTTCTAGTAGAAAAGATTCATCCTCACTTTGTACCAGTCAGCTCATTCATCATAATCATAATATGTGAAACTGCTTCCAATTTCTACTAAAGCTAGAAATATGGAGTTATCAAAATTTTGTAATGAATAAAATTGCTTTCAAGTTTACAAGTTTAGTTGTTAATCTGTGTTACAGATCTTTATAATACTCCATTGAAAAATACACTACCAGGTACTGTCAGCTATAGTGACCAAATGGTTACCATGGTTTTACGAACCTCTCTCGAGTTCGCTCCATGCACCCTTACGGACTAAGTAAAACTGAGTCTCTGACAAAGACTAAAAAGTTGAACAAAACAGACTCAACTGCACACCCCTTGAACCACCCCTATTGCATCCACCCCTATTGCATCCAATCACACAAAATATGTTGTGTACATAGGCTAATTAATGATTGATGCCAAGAAAATTCCTCAGATTCAGAATCATGATCGGGCTATGTAAGCAAACCCAGCATGCAACGCAGACACTGAACCATAACTCAATGTAGTGGTGACAACTCGCATACATTCTTCTCTGCATTTTCTGCATTTTTATTCTGCAAATTACAGAGATCGCAGTTAGAAAGTCACATGTTCAATAATGCAAAAATGGAGGGGAAAACACCAGCACCGTGACCAACCCATTCAGATTTAGACTACTTAATTTAAAATTCATAATTTAAAATTCATACATCAAAGCAATCTTTGGAGGTACATTTCAAAATATGCAGTTCTCATCTATTCAATGCACCTATTCAGTGTAGCAGATTATACAAGCTTTTTCATATTATTTAGTACCATGACTACCATTTCTTTATTCACGAAAGCTATCAAGAAATAAAAGCCGATGTTTCGTATTCCTAATGAACAATTTAATTTGTTTCAAAGGAATTTTAGATAAGAAGAATACAACTATGTGATCAAAAGATTGAGCTTTTTACATGCAATCATTTTATTTTTCGAACACAGGTTTTTTGGCATATCTGGAATGCTTATTAGATTCACTTCACCTGAAGTGAATAAGCAGAATACGCCGTCTTTATGTAAAAAAAATGATGATTTAGTATTTTCTGTCGTGCAATCAAAGAAAATCAAAGCATAGGGAGTTAGGGGCGATTACGATAGCAGGCAAGCTCAAAACAAAGTTTTCGGTTTTCTTTTGCACGTGTTTCTCCAATAAACCTTCGAAACGTTCTTGGTAATATGGTGTAGAACCGATCCAGTGCAATTTGAGAGAAATTCGTATCCTTGAAAATAAAAAAACTCTTCCTGTCACTATAAGAACATTATTCAAATACTCGCCTCGTCTATATTTAAGACTTTGTTCAAATAGCCTAAACGCCTCTCTTTGATTCAGTGACGCTTGTGATTTTCTCTTTCCAAGAGATTTTGGTGGTGGCTTAATATGAACCAATAGTTTTTTTATCATTAAGTATCTAATTAAGCTGTTCCTTTGGATGCAGAGCGCTTTGTCCAGAAGGGGTCTTAAGAAGTTGTTTTAAAAATAAAATTATATTAGATGTGCTATAAACTGGGCACTGTGTGAAAACAAACTTTATGTCGCATCAATTCTGTTGGAATTGGGTTGGTAAATCACGCGTCATTAAAACTTGAGTATATTTATTCAGTTTTAAATGCGACATATCAACGTCTTTCTTCCTTAGGTGTTCCGTTAAAATTCATGTTTTTTTCCCCAAAAAACGTAGCTTTTTACATGGTTCATTAGAAACTACGTCAACTACTCAAGCTGCTGCAAAACCGTAACTTGACAGTCTTATTCTGTATGCCACAAAATTAGGAATCCACATGGTCGTGCGAATACTTTTTTCTAGTTTGCCGTGAATAATTCCAGAAGGGTGTTAAAATGTTCATGTACCAGACTTTAATACGTCATGCATCGCCAGCCAACATAAGCTGTATTCATATTCAAATTTTAGCAGCTCATTAATCCCGCATATGACATTTTCGGTGTTGACAATAATGACGAGCAGGTGTGAAAATTTTGCCGTATGCGGAATTTCTTCCTTTTCTTAGGCAAAGTTACTTCGCGCGTCGGCATTCCTTGCTTTAATATTTGTTGTGAATAATTCCAAACAGTGTGGGAATTTTTGCAAAACCTGTATATCACAAGTTGCATTATTTTAAAAGTACCTTCTGTCGCCCCAGGAGTGCAATGGTTGGGGGGTATAATAATTATAATAGGCATGTTGATATAGAGTGTTATCGGTGCTGCATGGCACGACAGTAGGCGACATTAGATCGTGTAGCCATTGGCGCGCGTATGTTCAAGGGTATATGTTGATAGAGATTACTTTTGCAGGGAAGTCTGGAGTTTGGTTATGCACAGGTAATTAACAGAAGCATGATTTATGTGAACTTTTAAAATAGAAGTGACGATTGAAACATTGAACGAAAGTGGGCCTGGGGCATAACTGTTGAGTAATTAGCACAACTTACAAAGTAATGGTTATTACAACTGCGTAGGCCTATATGCATGGCCGTAGCAGTAATTACAATTGATGGTGTTGTTTACGACTATGGTGTTATGACTTTATGATAAGCCTGTGGTATTGTCATAGTATAGCCAATTTAGAAAAATTTTTTGGGGGGTGTGCACGACAGTCGTTGCAGAGAAGCCTTTGGCCTACTCTAAAATAAGACTGAAATACATTATTTTGAAAAAAAAAAAAAAAGGCCATGGTTGGATTCGAACCTGTGAGACCTGCCAGTATAAATCGATGCTCTTATCCATACACTGCGAGGGAGGGAGAGGTGGGTGGTGATTGATTTATAATCCTACATAAGCTTTTACGGAATAAACCAGATAATACTATTGTGATATGATAGATATACTATAGAAATAGCGCCCGCATAAGTTTGTCGGGTAAATAGATTTCACAATAGTATTCGCCGGACTAGTCTGGGGAATAGTCACTTCCTTGGAAAGTACCACACGATGACTTGAACTGGCATTGAAACTAGTCTTTACTACGCCTTCAAATGCCTTGAATAGTCTGTACTACAGAACCGCATGTTATAGTCTCACATCTGATCGATTTACGCCTTGTGACACGGAGAAGATACAGAATGCGTGCTGCTTTGCCGTATTTGTAATTATAAACGGTAATGGTTACACGAGATGAATAGGTTGGTGTCACGAGTCATGGTACCAGGGTTCACATGTCAGGTATCAGGTATCCGTTTGCTCTTCGGCGGGCGACCGATATATAAATCCGACTATGTTAAAGCAAGGTCGGTACATGACCCTCTGCCCAAAAGTGCTATTATTTTTTCCAAAAGACACCGTTATTATGTTAACAATACAAAATTTACCTTTCCCTACTGATTCAAAAACCGAGTTACGATGACGATTAATCGTTTGTTTTTCCAATGTAGGGACGTACGTCATTTTTACAGAAGGGGTCCCCCGAAGCAAAATAATTAACCAATCAATGCCGTGACGTCATCCAAATCTTTATTTTTCCAAAATGGCTGTTATTCCCATAATAAAATCTTTTAAGATTCACATCATGTATTTGTTCTTTATAATTCAATCAATTGTCCCCGCGTGAATGTGAAAAAAGATGGGTCCATAAGTCTACAAAACTGAAAACATAGTCACCCGCCCGGCTAAATTACCTTACCGTGGACTGTATTGAGCAGACGGATCCCCGTTTAGTTTTAGCAGGCTTACAGCCACTTGCGCTGCGGCGCGGGGGTTATGCGTCAATGGCCGTATTTGCTTAACTGGCTTGTACGTCACAACGCTGCCCATAGCAATTTTTATAAACCCTTTTCAAACATTTAAAGGTATGTTAATGAGGCGGAAAAAAAACAGGTTACGGCTGAATATGATGGTAAAGTAGTAGAAAAAAAGATTGAAGTTGGGTTTTTACGTTTAGTTTGACACAAAAGTAGACGAGTGTGTTATCCGAGATCGAAGCAGAACGTTTACAAATGTAGTATGGGCACAATTGGTCACTGATGTTGCAAACTATGAGTTTAGACACACTTCCGAGGTTTAGAAAACCGTGGCATGCAGCTTACAGGACCTGACGCACTTTCCCAGCGTAAGTATGAGAGCGCCCCCAGCTGGTATTAGTGACAGAGCCACGCAGAGGCATGCCCTGTCGGCGACGAGCGCACATTCCTCAGATTACGCATAAGCTCAAGTCCACTCGAATTAGATATGGTTACATACCCTGAACCACAGCTGGGCTCCATGGGCGCTCTCACTGCTATTACCACATCTGCATGCGCCCCCGGTTTTCTAAACGTCGTAACTGTCAACAGCTAAAGGATGTGTTTATTTCATGAGCGTTTATCGGTATTGGAAATACAATAAGACTAGTTTATTGAGTTTAAGACCATAGTATTTAGACAAGCACAACAAGTCCTAGGTATTTTCTCACACAGGACAAAGTAAGAAAAAGCCTAATTTCAAAGACAACGTTGTCCTTCCTTTTGTAACGAGAGCCCGTCACTGTTTACGATTAGAATATTTGATACTTGTGGACTTATTCTGACCTATTCCCCCTAACGGTCCCTTAACATGCATTTTTTCCCCACGTTTCAAAAATGACGGCGAGGACCCCTGCCTTATTTTTAGGTGGAAATTAACAAATAATGCAACTTCTCTTTATGCGGTGATCGTCAGGTTGGTATCATTTTCTGAAAAGGACGTTAGGGAATATTGCGATTATTAGATGACTGAAAAGATAAAAAAAAATAAATATGTCTATAGATCATTTTCTTTTCACGTTATTCTGTTGTTTTGCTTCTTATGATCGTATCCAAACACTGTGTTCTCAAATATGATCCAGCCAGCGAAGTACAACATCTGGCTGCTTCATTGAATTCCGCAAGTAGGTTTGTGCATTGGTGCTCCAGAGTGGGCAGACCAAGAGGGTGTTTTTCTATGGCTGTGGGGTGCTGCATGTTCCACAACCACAGGTTTTGTCCTGATCTGATATGTCAAGGTCGCCCCACTTCTGCAAGGAAACCTTAGATCGGCAATTGATTGTTTTGCTTCACGCAGCCATAGCCGACGTGTATTCGAAAACTCGTTCTATTTTAACAATATTAAAACAAGAGGTTTTAAATTGTGGTACACACTGATAAGCTAATCTTCACTTCATAAGTAATCGAGATGCCGCTTTGATTTCACCATCATCGGCCGAATGGGGCGAATGAAAATCAGTCTGTATGTATGCCACACGGAGACATGAGGGGCTACAGGGCTAATCATTTTCCCGAGTAAGAACCATAAAGTGTTACTGCCTCCGGTTGTGCTTTATTATCTTGTGTTCATTTTCCATGCTTAATTTAAATCCATTAATCATGGTTTCCGAGTTGAAGGGTACCTTATCCACCTGTAAAAATCAACTTCACTACAGTTAAACGCGCCAATTTGATTAAAGTATAAAACGTGTGTTTAATTAGTAGTCCCATTATTAGCGAGCAGCAAGAAGGTTGACGGATTGTCAGATGGCCTGCACTACTGCAGATTATAACACTGTCAGTTATTGCAGAGTGCCTAAATGTAGCCGGGGGCGCGTAGATGAAGTACCACGCTGGTGGCTAATAGAGTACGAGAGGCCTCTCCTTCTGGGAGGGTAGGCTTCATGATTCTTGTATCGGAATTTTTTATTTTTAATTACAGTTCAATATAATATCGATTTGGTACTCGAGTAGATGGTTGTGGATAACGCGTTTTTAAAGGTCATTGTTTCTAAGTCAAATTTTAAAAAGTACATTCTCTTTAATTATTTGAAGACTTTCACTCAAACTTGCGATTTGCTTATTGTTAACCGCTGTTGGGTATTATAATGAGGGTGAGTTATAAAGAACAAATATTCAGACATACGTATATTGGTGGATGAATATGAATAATCTCACAAAAAAGGATTGTGACCGATATCGACCGAGTGGAAATTGAACGTATGCAGTCACATTCCTGATCACAGCTGGGCATGCGGCGCTCTCATGCTTACCGCATCTGCATTTTAAATGCGGCCTTTTTCATAAGACCTTCGTAACTGTACAGTTTTTGATTCGCTGTTCAGTACTAAAAAACACAAACATTGAAATGGGAAGAGGCAATTGCATAACGGTGGAAAGAGAAGTACATAACACCTGTTGAGAATGTTGGAAAAGCTGTCCAAGAACGTATGGTATGCAGCTGTTACCCACCTGGAGTAGTACTAAATGGATCTACATTGATTACATGATTTTTGCAGTGTTATAATACTTTTCTTCCCCACCCCTTAATTGGATTTCAATCTTATTTATTATTGAACACTATGGTGATTACCTATTATTTTATCTAAAATAATAATGAACCTTAAATTTTACAGCACTTTATCTTAGCAATATGGAAACAAATGAGAATTTGGAAATATCATTAGAGAAAAACTGGAAAATTGCATTTGGAAAATGACAAAACGTTAGACGTGGTTGCCTTGTAAGGCATGTTGACAGCTAGTTCTCAGGGGATTTCAAGTCGCGAAAGGTACGGAGGGGTAGGGGATGGTCAGGCATGCGAGAAATCTTCGATTTGACAGAAAAATTGCTACTTCTGAAATTCCAGTTTCTCAATTTGCGTATCCACCTTTTTATATTGCAATGTAAAGGAAATTCGATACTTTACTTAATGACAAAAAACCCGCATTTCCCTGCTGGGTTTATCTATTGAATATTCATTGATACCACCGTGGATAACCAAGGGTGTAACACCTTGACAATCTGGAAAAAAAAATCATTTATTTTATTAAGAATCAAAATTATTAGAGGTTCCATTGCAAAAACTATACGGATATAGACAATACAAATTTTGATTTTCAATCGAAATGGTGGTAGAGGAGCAAATCAAGTTAGCCTTGGATACGTGTTGCCTTTTAAAAAGAATTTTGTATTCATCAGAAAATCATGGGACACACCAATCACACTACAGGTTTAGTCAAATTTCTATGAAGAATGTTTTGGTCAAAGCTATAATATGGCAAGCATGAACAGGTCTTTTTCATGAATACACACAATACTTTACTACTATAATATAATGGATTTTACAATATCTCAACTATCAGATATCGCACCATTTAATTGCTTCACGATACTGTATTGCAATGATATAATCAGCTTGACTGAGTGATTGTTTCAAACAATGAGAAAATGAAATTTTCAAGAATAGAAAAGTGTCAAAATTTTTCGAAACAATTTGTGACTGTGCTTATATGTACTACCTGGAGGTCAAAATAACAGGGCTTAAATACTGGAGTAACCCGGAGAGGCGGGGAAAAACTGCCCCTGAAGACTAACATGGAGACAATAAAAAAGCAAAAATAGGGAAGGGGAAAAGGAGAGGTAGATGGAAGAAAGGAAAGTAGAGAAAGGAAAGGAAAGACTAGATCGCTGAAATATATAGAAGAAACACCAACCAGCACTGCATCGACCAGACGGTGAACAAGGACTCCTGAGAGGATTAGAAATATTTAGAATGAGCTACCCAACTCATTTCATAGTGAATTTGGTTGGTTGAGAACATTTTGAAAATGATTAGATTTTGGTCAGGTTACAAAAAAAAAAATCACCTTGTACCATTTGATGCTAGCTGGGCAGTAAGCCCCGTTTTATTTACTTTCAAGGACCACACTAGAAGTGGTCGTTTAATTTGGATACGAATAGGAATAGCACATGCTCAAGACAAGAGAGAATAGATTTTGACTTGAACGAAATAACCTGTGTGAGATTATTTTAAAGAGTTAGGAACCCACCGGCGGCAATTATGGCGACTTTGACAGCAGACGTTTCTGTACAAGTATGAGCACGTGCTTATCAAAAGGACTTAGGTTAGAAGTACCTTTTATAGTGTTTGCAAGACGTGAAAATCATAAACGCAATAGCTCAAACAAATCTTACAGATAATGTCGTAGGATATGTGTGGAAAATTAATAATAAGTTGGTTGACTGCAAATACTGAACGACACATTAACAACAATTATGATGATGAATCCCCAATGTAACCATGTTATAGTGTAAACGTCTAATTATAAACCGCCAATACTGTGAAAATCATGATCAGGATGGGTGGGTTTTTTTATTGTCCAGTGGCTATCATTACTGATATGAAAAAAATACAATGGAAAAACATTAGTGCTGATGGCTAGGTTTAAGGCTTCCATATTGACCCGAAAACCTGATAATGAAAAAATATTTGCAGGTATTTTTACTCAAGATTGAACCGACAATAAACTAATAATGAAAAAAACCATTGGATTATTATCAACGGGATGAGGTGTAAAAGAAAATATCGCCCCAGCTTAGAGATCAAATATCGAGTTTGACGAAGTTCTAGTACTAGGATATTAGACTTCTCACCCCAACCAATGAACAGTGTGCTGGCTTTTAATAACCAAATCAACAATTTAGATGCTGCTCATACGCAAATAAGAAGAAATATCGGGCGAGTCCGAAGGATGAGCCTGTATTTCCTTGGCGAGGGGCGATATTTTCTGTAAATAGCATCCGATATATATATTATGCGAAGAAGAAAGCTTGACTTGACAAAATAGTTTTAAAATGGGCTTCAGATACTAATAAAATGAAATTATTGTTTGGCGAGATGCATTGCCCGAAGCCAATAGTTTGCGTATTGTGCGTGTGGGCGGTGCAGCTTACTTGCACTGTGTATTGCCACCACAAGAAAGTTTCCAATGCATAAGGATAATAGGTTAACTCTCGTCTTAACAAGGGGGGGGGGGTTGGTACCACCCCCCTAGTGAAGTCGCTACGTTGTGGTAAAATGCTAAAAAACTTTCGTAAAAAGCTTCGAGAATAAGGTAATACGTTCTCTCTCCTTACGGTCATTTTAGCGAAAAAAAAAACGTGGAGTGTAGCAACCTTCAACGGGTTAGGGCATGACGTCAAAGTCGAAGAGTAGGGGGGGGGGGGTGCCCACCAAGGATTTATGGTGCATTTTTGAAAAATATTATGCCACATATGCTCTAAAAATCTCTGTCTATGTAAAAACTAGTCAAATCCCATCTTTAGAGTGAAAACCGCATGAAAATCCGATTATCCTAACTTTTTAGCGCAAAAATTGGATTTCGCCTATTTTCGGTTGGAAAAAGCCAATTTTGCCGACTCGGGGACTCGGGGACATGATGACGTCATTGTGACCGCCATACTGGTAGGTGTTGGTACTTATTTTGGTATCAATGGAAAGATGAGGACCATAGCATCATTGTATCAAAGCATCGGGTGCTTTTATAACCAAATTCTGCGGGGGGGGGGTGGTAACCACCCCCCCCTCCTTGGGTAAAACCGTGTTGTTACAAAAAAAGGTTTGGTAAGACGAGAGTTAAAGTGTTGACTGCTCAAAAACAAACCGACAATAAGTGATGACAAAGCACGCATCAGTTAACACGTGTTTGGAGTGAGATCTCCCAATAACCCAAAATAACTGATAATTAAAGCAAATCAATTACCTAGTTGGTTTTAGGCCTCCAAGATTGACCCAACAATAACTAATAGTAATAAAATGGTGTGTAGTTATGTTAATGCTCCATATTGAACCGACAATAACTGATAATGACAACCATTAACAGTTCTAGCTGGTGTGCCCCTACCTATATTGCACCGACAAGGGACGTTGTGAAAATATGTATCAGAACTGTTGGTTTGCTGCTCCATATTAAAACCGACAAGAACTTATAATGAAAACTATTTAATTAGTTTGTTTGCTGCTCTATATTGAACCGACAATAACTGATGATGAAAACCATGTGACAGTTGTATAGGGCTTTGAAACTTATCGGAGTCATTGACGTCATGTTGTTTTGACATTGGATCGCAGCCTAAAAGCGCGGTGCGTGTTCAGGACAGTGCTGGCATAACCCAGTGCCGTAAAAGGGACCGGTGCGAAATGCAACAAGCAAAAAGTTTTCTCAAACGCCTTGACGTCACTGACTGAGGAGAAAAATTACTAGTGGGAATGAGTTCTCATGAATGGTACAATAGGTGGGAACATTCAGGGGAACATATTAAATATGCAATCACACGATTTGTTAAAAGAAGCAACCATGTAATATGTTGGAATGAAGCCAAAATCAAGGAGAGTAACATTTTAAGAACAGGAGGATGAGTGAAAAGAAGCCCATCTGTATTGGGGGGGGGGGGCAAACAACTATCAACAGAAATGACAAGGAAAATTATTTCACTTACCGCATAGTTATGACCGCTCCTTAATTCCAACAGCGCCACCTACGTCAAGCTTCAACAGGAAGCAGATGACGAGTAGTATGAAGTGGTTAGTCAATTTGAGAAGTGCTAAACTTAGCACGAAAACTGTCATTGGCAGTATGTAGAAACATAGAAAAAAAATTACTGGGATTGTTGATGATGAAACTTTTTTTGATAGGCTGTATAAGTTGGTTATTCTCAATTTGGAAACCGGACAACAACAGACGATCGATAGACAATGAGGAGCTGATCAAAAAACTTGGGGCGTGTGATTAAGATAAACATCTCTGGACGCCATTGACCTCGATTTTTCTGGACTTGTGCGCAATCCCTTCGGTGTGTTGAAAGATGAATGAAAGTAATATTGACATGCCTTTTTTCAACTCTAAGACTGAGACGCTTATCGACCCAGGACAACATTGAGAACAAGCAAATTACTAGTCACACACGTTATTATCCCTCACATCAAAACCAATTACGGGATCTTTATATGGCCTGTGGAAATTAAGACATTATATGATGTCTGTAAAAGGATAGGGGGTAAAAGTACGTCTGCATCTGGGATTTAAAAATCACGGGAACACTTAAGCTTGTTCTGGAGGTACTTTTGCACATTCTACAATAAATTTATGTAAAATTAGACATTTTCATGTTTTTATACTTACCCTATTAAAAATCTATATTTATATTAATAATAATAATTAATAAGACATGCATTTATATGGCGCTCTAAAGTAAAAACAGCACCTTACAACAAACACTTAACATGCGAATTAATATACAACTGGCATACAGCATGTAATAAATCCAAGTTAACAAAAATTGTACGCATCAGGAAAAAGGGGTTTTCGGGAGCCGATTAACGACGCGTGGAGGTGCCTCTCTATGTAAACGGGAAGCTTGTTCCAGGCGTAGCGACCAATGATGTTGAATGATCTGTCACCAAATCTACGCGTGGTACGAGGTATAACAACACCAGGTACGATGGTACGGTAGAGTATGTCCGTGAAAGGGACTTCGACACACCAAAAAAAAGGAATTTGTATCTGATACTTTCTTTAACAGACAACCAGTGAAGGGTGATCAAAAGTTATGACGAACTATGGTACGTACGATGCGAAGACCCAAACGAACACCACACGCACAAGTATGACATAGAAATTACCGACTTGGCCCTTAACACCATAAGAAATTCATTAACGTACCTTAAGCCTCAAAACACCTGACAAAAAAAAAAAACCCATGGAGCGAGCGAACCCCTACATTAGTGGGAAATTTTTCAAAGATCTGACAAAAATACCGCTACCTACTTTTTGCAGTGATTTTCCTTTAGGGACATTTAGGACGCCAAAATTACGTTATTCGCAGGCCCTGTGACACAACTCGTGGTAGAAAAAGGTCACGGCCCAATTTTATTAATTCAAGATAAGATCTTGAGATAATTCATTATCTCGAGATCTTATCTCGGAGAGAATTCATTATCTCGAAATCCTATATCGGGATATGCCATTTCATGAGATAATTATTATCTCGAGATTTATCTCGGAATAATTTTATTCTGACGAGATATAATTATCAGAGATATTATCTCGCATAATTTTATGATCGCAGATTAATATACTCTAACATGTCACTCCGGACGCTTAAGTAGTGTGACCACTAGTGTATGATTGTATAAATAAAAGGCTTAAGTAGTTAATCTGATATTGTTATTTTTAAAGAAGGTCATAGCCAAAGCAGATGCACATTACACAGACTTAATTCATCTATTGATTTCATTCTATAGTTGGAAAAGAGTGATAAACTACGATAAACCAAAGTAACGAATATTGTAATTTACACTTTTACAGAAACACCAATCTGAATGGGACATTATATGTATAAAACTGTACTAATTTTCTACAGGCCTGTGCCGAGTGTTTCAATAAGCTGACCGGTGCAGAAAAAGTAACCATTTTCCGCCCGTACGTAATAATAGATCCGGCTACCAACGGTAGGTTTTTGTAAAGGCAGTGGCATTCGATTCTTCAGTTGACTTTTACGCAACATTACTTCACGCTTTATGTCGTTATCGTTATGGAGCCCGGACTATGCATCCTGCCGGACTATATCGCTTTCACACCGGGTTTACTCAGGAACAGGTTCGGAATATCCTGAAGTCACAAACATTTACAGCTTTATCCGTTATGTTGTTAAATTCATAGTGGTTAGGTACTCAGGTGTGCAACAGATTTAGAACGAAATAGTCCAATACGTGTACACGTTACGGCAAGATGTCATGGATTGTTACCTTATTTATACATAAAAATGACCCATAGATTAGATGTACGCATGTACGAGACGCGACTCTAAACGAGGTAGCCATTGGAAGAGTATGCGGGGGTTGTAACATGCGATGGCTCATATGATAAAAATGGTAAAATTATGCGCGATATATTCTTAACAGTGATTATTATAGTAGATTCAACCCAGTGTGTCAACAGAGGAAAGAACGTTTTGGCAGCGCGTCGATAGTGGGAGAGGAGGCACAAGAAAAAAAGTTAGAAAATACCATGGGCCGATTCACTGTTCATGAATGATCTTTGTGTTCTTCGTAGTCCAAAACCCCGATTCGCTCAAAAGTCAGTAATTCAACTCCACCTTTACATTGAAATACCACTGAAGCAAATACGATTAGTTAGAATGTTGTGAGAGATAATATAGATATCAATGCGCTTACGCGTATGACTTGAATGCTTTCAATAACATATAATTGATTTTTCTTGATATCGGATAACAACATTTGAAAAGATTTGCATGGAATTTTTAATGCCCCCCAATGCACATGCCCGTCTTCCAATGCCCATTCGTCGGAAAAGTAATAGAGGTGCACACGATGGGTTTGAATCTTACTATAAAGAGTCTCCAAATCATTTGCAATAGTAGTTGCCTCCAATATACTTTTAGAATTCTCGGACGGGAATTGTATAATACCACGTTTTAAACATTTGATGCATGAATCTAGCGGTTGATCGATTCGAGACAATTTGGAAGACCAATTTGAAAGAAAGTGGAACTCTCCCCATTCACACACTCACGTTATCGAGTCCGTTCACTTACAACCAAGCGGATAGGCAAAGGATCATAGAGTATGGTGCATTTGAAGTCTGCCGAAGAAGTTCTAGGACGGAAACTTCATCATTCAAATCGAGTTGTGATTGTTAACAGATTGGCTGCCCTGCTGTGCCTTTCAGACGAAAGTCCACGCATAGTTAGTCAGCTCACTCAGTCAATTCGTCGTGTTGTCGCTTTTAGCATTTATGAGACACGATCTGTCAAAAGGACACTAGGCAGCTTAGATTCCAATGGCGCGAAGGTGTGCTTGTACTTGGAATATAGAATTATTTTATTAATGGATCGATCAATAGTAGTGCTTCCCCATTTCTCGGGAGGGAATGTATAATACCACGTTTCCAAGCATTTGATTCCATGACGAAAGCGTGTGATTGTAATGGGATATAGAATTATCTTGTTCTTCATCCACAGAACAAAATAATTCCACTTTTACGTACATGGAACGTATAGTGTATGGCTCCATTCCTGTCTATTTTAGAGATTGTACGCGAGACGTGCACCTGGGTGTGTGAAGTGTGGAATTCTTTTGTTTACGGACTTATCGGAAAAAGCTGTCTGTACCATCCCGCGAAAAAATCTCTAAAATGTACATGGATTGTCTGAAAAACACTTTCGATATAGGTAGTAAAATGAGTAGATTATATCCAAGCGTCCTTTTGAAAATGACTACAACCTGACGATCCCCGCAAAAAAGGAGGTAGCGTTTTATCTTGTTCTGTTCGATTAGGGCATTGTTTTTTTTTTTTTTTACCGTTTTAGGCAGGGACCGCTCCGTGATTTTTTGAAAAAATGACAAAAAGGACATTAAGGAGATGCTACGGATATAGATAACATAGGTGTCGAAACGCTATATAAAGTTTTAGATTATTGATGACACTGGTTTTCTATGTTACAAGTGCATATTACAGAAAACACAACGAACAGCTGTACCCAATCAATTAAAAATAAGAATAAATCGCATCTGAGATGAATACGCAACTTGGTATGTACAATTTTAAAAAAGAGTAATGGCTCATAGATGGTTTTGTGATTGAATTGGTTTTAATCAAGTACAGATTTTACAATCTAAAAATGTCAGGATTGAAAGAATTTTGGTATGATACTAAATTTCCAATGAGGGGGAATGTCTTATTTGGAATATTTTTCTGAGAATTATTTTCATAATAAAGTCAAACTTGTAGTAAACACGTTCAAAAATTGAAGAACAGAAAACAATGTAGGACCACTCAGCTGAGTCTCACAGACTGCGTGAAAGGGTAACTTGAAATTAGGTATTAGTGTTATTTTATTAATTATCGTTTTTGAGACCATTATTATGTAAACCTGTTCAATAGAGGACCATATATTTCCATAATATTTCGAAACTCATTTAATCCTACGAAACCCATCCGAATTCATCATCATGGCCTCCGTCAGCCGCAAGCGACTATGGATAAAGCGCCGCACAGTGAGTCACAGGTTAGGTTAACAGCGACGTCTGTGGCTGTAGAGGCCAATCCTAGAGTGGCAGTCTCTGCCACAGTGCTACATATATATTTGTCACCAGCTGACTATCCAAGGATCTGTGCAGCTTTCTTTTAGCTCGCTGCTTCCCAACGGCTGATGATCTGTGTTCGCCAATCTCAAGTTGTGCTTCACTGTTCTCCGCCAAAGGTGACGATTGTCAGCAAGGTTCTCCCAGCACCCAATGTCGCTGTTCAGGGTACAACCTATCACGCTTACAAATAGCCTTGTAGCGGAGCCATGGGTCGCCCAACTTTCCTCTGCCATCTGTCATCTCAGCCATACATGAATAGCTTCGGTAGACGGACATCCTCCAATTCGACGGACATGCCAAGCCTCGGAGTCTGCGTTGTCTAAGACAATCTATAGATCGTGGGGAGTCCAATTCGAGTCAGGAGCTCTGAATTTGGCACCATGTCCCTTCCAAGTGACACCCAGATTGCGTCTAATACAGCGCAAATGGAAGCTGTTGAGTTTCTTCTCCTGCCTAGAGTATGTAGTCCATGTCTCACTTCCCTACATTAATGTGCTGATGATGCAGGCTTTGTAAACTGCTGCCTTTGTCTTAATGGTACAGCTTCTGATTTTTCCACACACGTTGTAACCGGGCCAAGGTTAGCTGCCGCTTTCCAATGCGTTTTGCCGATTTCTGCATCAAGAGACAGACTGTCACTGCTGGTGGACCCTAGGTAGATGAATTCCTGAACAACCTCAAGTTTGTAATTGTCGATTGTGATGACAAGTGGTTCTGGAGCATCTTGGGCAAGGACATTATTAGTCTTCTTCAAACTGATACGAGTCTCGCAGTCCTTACAAGCTTGTGAGAAGCGATCTATGAGCAACTGAATTTCCTTGCTTGGAAATGTGAAGTTAATGTCATGATCATCAGCAAAGCAAGGTCAACGAATCACTATCTGACGAACCGTGTCTTAGCTCTAAGGCGTGCAGGATTGAAGTGCCGACCATCAGACCTGGGTGCATTTATATTCCTTCTGTGGCTGGACCGAATGCTAGCTTCAGAAGTACTGAAAAAATATCCCAAAGACGTTGGGCCAAAACACTCCTTGCTTAACACCACTGCGAATGTCAAACGGCCTCTGAATATCCTGCCGTCAACTGTACCGTTGCTTTCATGCAGTGTGGAAAGACTGATGATGCTCATAAGCCTTGGTTGACATCCATCTTCTGGAGGATTTGGAACAGTCCATTCCTGCTAACCAGGTAAAAGGCTTTGGTCAGGTCTATGAAAGCAATGTAGAGTGGCTTGCTGTTGTTCTCTGCACTTATCCTGTGGTTGGCGTATGGAGAAGATCATATCGATCGTAGATATGCCAGCACGAAAATTCCAGCACTGAGACTCAGGATAACCCTTTCAGCCAGGACCTGAGACGCATCAACGCAAACACGGGCAAAACCTTTGCCGACAATACCAAAGGAGGGAAATAACACCTGTAATTGTTGCAATCACTTCTCTCACCTTGGTTCTTGTAGAGGGTGATGATCTTTGAGTCGCGCATGGTCCTTTGGTACCAGCTCATCCTTCCCAGCTCCCAGCATTGACAGAGACCTACATGTAGTGGGTGAAGAGAGAGCTTTTTGCAGATTTTATAGTTTGGTGGTATTCCATCATTCCCCGGGGCTTTTCCGGATGAATCGACTGTCGATGGCCTTGTCAAGTTCATCCACTGTCTGTAGGTAAGCTTTAGGGCAGCCATTGTAGGAAGACTCTTGATTTTGTCAGGGATGAGTGTTGTGACATCCTTTTCTGTAGAGTAGAGTCAGAAAAGTGTTCCACCCAGAGCTCCATCTGCCTTACTTCTGTTGTGATGACTCACCACTGGATGGACTTGAGGCGCTTTTTTGCACTGAGATGGCCGGACAGCCTTCTTTAGTCCATTATACATAGCTTGATGGTTGCCCGTTTCAGAAGCGTTTGTATTTCTTCGCTCAACTCCAGCCAGTATTCATCTGGCACTGCCTTTCCTTCCGTGAACTTCACTTCTAGCTGCTTGTAGCACTCTCAGGTTGTGTGTGGAGGTGAACTCTTATACTCCCTGACCGCTGCTCTATGGCCTCAATTGACTGGAGTAGTAGTAGTAAGCCTCTGGACTTGGCCCAAACCAATCGTTGTTTGCTTGGTTAATCTTACCCAGACAGAATGCTGAGCTCTGAATTATCTCACGAACTTTCACCCTTCATATGATTGGCCAGTGCATTACTTTTGCCAAAGGAAATGCGACGAGTGTAGAAGAAGTACGTGCTATTAAAGCATTTCGCTCCCTTGGGTCCATTTCAAGAGGAATAATTTCTAACTTAATTAGATGTCCATAACAATTAGTCACACTTCCTTTAAATTAAACTGTTAATACTTTTTAGACGATTTTTGTAACATTATCAAAAGTGCACTTCTTAACGGTATTGAGATCAAATTTGGCTTATAAACGACCCAAGCTTGTTGGTAGACAAAAATGACGCGCGTAGCTCTTAATTTGCATTTAGGCTGTGCTTTTTTTTCCTGAGGATTTTGAGGGGTTCGAGTCATCAGAAAAGATATTCGTGAAAAGACGGAACCAAAATGTAAAAGACAAAGAAAAAACAAATATCACCATTTGGCATAGTATTTTACACTTAAAAAAAAACAAACCAAAAAGCAACAACATTTTGTTTGGTCTTTGATCAGTTTTACCTATAACATCACGCAATACAGCCATATCACACCATAAAGCGTGTGCCGATTTAAAAACGATGGAATTTAATGGATTTTCTTTAAATATCAGCTCTAATGTTGTTGTCTATTTTTTCATAACGGTTTGAGAGTCCCATATTCTATATTGACAAGATTTTTGTTTGGTGGAACTTGTACTTTTGGTTTAAAAGATATGAAAGTATTTTGACCCATTCTGAATCGGGGTGGCCGATTTTGACCTAAACAAAGATGTGACCAGTTTACGTACAATGTAGGTATGATTTAAAGAAAATTACAAAATAACAAAAACTTCGTTTAAAACAACCGATGATTAGTTTCAATCACTTCGAATTACTGAAAACGATATGATTGTAAGCGCTTATCTTATTGGAAAGCCTTTTCTGTCACACAGCGCCCTTCGTTTGATCCACAAAGACTCAGACTGTACTGAATTCAAACCTTCATTAGGGCATATACACGTGAAGCAACAAAAAAAAAACATCGTGTCAAGCATTAAAGATGAGTTTGCGACCTTAGCGATCACTATGTCAAGGTTGTGTTATTTCATAAAACACATCTAATTAAACTTTCATTGTGTTGAAAAAATGAAAGAACGGACTGAAAAAAGAAGCTAGATATGGGCAGGTTTTGTAAGCACACCCTTTTTACTCCATTCCTATGGAATTTACACACATTAAATACTGGTTGTTTTGTGAGAATGTACATGATATCATATCATGCGCCCTGTCAACTTAATTGTTAATTTTCTTCATTATTTCAACTACGGATTAAAATTAATGAGATTCTATTTATTACAAATCTGAATTGATATGACAAATCCAAGCACCAATCACCGGTTGCAGAACAAGATCTTCCTATTGTTTAGGATATTGCTAAGAAAGTAGTTTAGTCGCTTAATGGCATAGCCAGTATCTATACATGGATTACTGTAGTAGTGTTGAAACCCTTTTCATTTAGACATCAGGATTTAATGGGTGATTTTTTTGTTGTGACATTAAATTCCTTGTGATGATCAATCAAGGAGATTATGGCTATTCATAGACAATTAAACAATACAGCGTGGGACATCATTAATTTCACTAAATGGCCATACCCCATAATCATACATTAACGTCAATATCTTGCTTAAATGTATAAATCCCATTGTACATGACATTCTCACAAACACGTTTAAATGGTGTGGTAATCCCATTGAATGGAGGAGAAAAGAGGGCTGTCTTGTGCTTACAAAAATTTGTCATATCGGGCTTATTTTTCAGTCAATTCATTTACTTTTGCAACGCTTGAAGCGTATTAGATTTATCAAGGTCAAGTCATTGCAATACCTTTTTTTTTTCCACGTAGGATATGTAACCAGACAGCTTGGAATCAAACTCTTCTTCAATGTAGGCAAAGGTGGTTAACAATATGCCATCAATGTTAACCACCTTCAGTAAGTTAATATTTTGTCTGTAATCCGGTGTTTGGATTGAAAATCAATGAAATATTTCATACAGATATATTATAACAATGTAGGTAGTAAAAAATAATAAATAAACACGCTATGTTACTTAAGTGGTTGTTTCGATCGCCTTGGGGAACACTGGTTAACCCGAAGTAGTATTCAATTTTGATATCAGAAGAAAGACATATTTTTCTAATTGTCGACCCTGGAATTTCAGCTTCCAAATTCAGTTCTTTCCCAAATCATAGAGACAAACAGTTGCGTTAAACATACAATATAACAAAAGCAATGGCTTTGGGTCATGCTTTTTTTCAGGGGGGCAAGGGGGGGGGTCCAAGATCCCCACATGGGGGCAGCTGCCCCCTGCCCCCCTCTGGCTGCGCCACTGGGACACAGGTCAATGGGAAAACACATTGCGCGAACGGCGCTCTGGGCTTTATTGTTATATTCACCTACATACTTTTTCATACAGTGTTTATATCGTTCGGATTTTTTAGGCGGGGAGTATATAAAAACCGTCTAACAGGGGCATTACTTGTATTTCAAGTAGTATCTCATCAAATGAATCAAGTAAATGAGACTATGCAGTTCACAAAACTGTTTCAAAAATATGGTTACTTCGTACTGTACATAGGGCGATGTTAATTATTATTTTCGGGATGACTAGGCTTTAGGTATGTTCGCATTGTAGGTTTCTGCAATTTGTGATTTTCAGATCTATTTGAGTTTTAATCATGATCATTTTTATAGCTTTTGTGATCTATTTGTATTATTGTGATGTCTGTTAAGTTCAATTATGTGGTGATGTGCTCTAAAATGATCAAACAATGTCAAAAGAATATCTCATGCAAAAAATGGAATGGATATATTCATGAGAAATGTAATGGAAATCAAAACATAACGTTTACAATGTAAAAATCCAGAGAATGGATGTGCCCACACTCTAATCAAGTCGAGAACCTAACTCTGATAGAGATGATTGTAATGATCTCAATATGTCCCCCACATTTTAAGTAAGTGATTGGACTTTAAAAAATACGACAAAATGATTTTTAACCATAAGATTTATTTTACTTCGAAACACAAAAATTAGTGATGTATTTGTAATAAACAATGACAATGATAAACATTCACGAATGCTCATATCTCACTTCCGAACAGTTGTGTCTAGCTCCAACGAAAGCTGTGGGGGAGATTTTAATTTTTTAAAAAAAGAAAAAACCTAAAAAATTAAAACTTTCAAACAAAATTTCATACTTAAATTCAAAGATTTCCATCAAAACACTAAATTGTGATAGTTAGGCATTATCGGACTCTCAGAAGAAACCCATTTAAAAGAGAAACCCAATAACTATTTTAATTCGTCCGGGGTCGAATATGAGTATACGAACAGAATTGGTCGGGGAAAGGGTTGGCCTCGGTATGTTATTTTGATAATGAATATAAATAAGATAAGTCTCTGCCATGCCAACTCAAATTATGAAGACTGTTTTATTGAAATTGAATGCAACAATGATAAAAATGTGTTGTAGTCGGAACTGCTTATAGAGCACATACTGGTATCGAGAACTTTTAACCCGATATTGATTAATGTTTCATTAACCCTCGTCTACCTGAGCCAATTTTTTAACAAAACTCCCCGAAGGGTGGGGGGGGGGTGATTACCACCCCCCCTGTGATGTTCGTTACTGAACCAACCCGATGATTCCTGTAAAATTTGGTACCAAAGGAGTATTAGCTTAAGAGTTATTCTTTCCATTGGTACAAATAAGTACTAACATCCCCATTATGACGTCACCATGCGTCATATGTTGAGGAAAGTACGAAATACTGAATTATAGGGTGGAAAAATTTGATATTTTGCAATTTTAGCGACTTCCAAACACATTTCTAGATCTAAAATGATGGTCCATTATATACAACTAGTCACCGTTCTCATGCAAGTAGATTAAAATACCGCATGAAAATCTGTTGTTCCTAACCTTTTTTGGCGAAAAATGAATTTTCCAATGTGTGTGATAGGGAAAGGGCAGTTTGATGACATGCGAACTTTAGACGTCATGTGACGTAATGAGGATGTGTACTTATTTTGAACTCAATGGAAAGAGGAGGACATATCTATATATTGGTACCAAAATCAAGTGTCTGTGATGTTTCCGTGTTTTGTTAGGCATTGTTGGTACTTCTCTTCAGGGGGGTGGTTACCACCCACCCATATCGATCACTTTGTTTTGGGATCACCCTATGTATCTTACCAACACCGGTGGGGATGTTTGTTTTTGGATTTAAAAGGAGCGGAACATGTCAATTCCGACATACATTAAATAATTTGGCACCAAAAAAAGGGGGTTTTAGCAAGCCGGGAAAAAACCTGAAGGGGGGGGGTGGGGTAAACCACCCCCCTTCGTAGACGAGGGTATAAACTAAAAAAGTGAAAAAAAGCAAGTCTACATTATCGGCGATTTCAACACTTGATGTTTTAAAAGTCGATAGCCATAAACCCACCCACGATTATCTTGAACTCATTTATTCCTATCATTATTCTGAAAAAGGTGATTGAGGCGTTATATCTACAATGACTCCCCACGGTTATTATTGCCAGTCTTTTCTCGTGGAGCTCGTGGTGGTGTATGCCTTCATAAGAAAAAATTACTCTGTCAAAAAAGCATTACTTTCACAGCAGCCTCGACTAAAATCTTTTGAATGGGTGGAATTAAAACTGTCCACCAATCATGTATTCTGCTGTGTTGCATTTGCTTATATAGATTACATCCTGGACTCCATTTAGGTAGGGCCCAAAGTGAATTCCCAACATTTTGTCTGATTCACAGATCTGGTCTCTTCTACGCGTTGCTCAAGTGTCGAGATCATTCTTTGGCGACTTCAATCTCATATGACGAACCAACAGACTCCCAAGTTAGACGCACAAATGTGTGTTTTGTCAGACTTCGGATTATTTTACAACTGGTTGATACAACATACCCAGAAATACAACCAGATCCTTGATTGGGTGGTTGTGCGTAACGACAAAACTAGATCATTAGGTGATGTGCTTAAATACCCTGGACTCTCGGACCATTTTGCCATCACGGGTCTTATAAATATCGCTCGACCTCCAGCAACATATGCGTTTGTCGTACTTAACGGAACTTGCGAGCTAATAAAAATCTGATCAGTCAAAGCAAGATGTGGCTGAATTCGTATCGATGCTCAAAACAAACCGGCCCTACCTGACATTTACTAGTCTGTTAACATCTATAAAACCTGGCTTGAGGATGTCTTGAATCAGCAGGCTCCGTTGAAAAACCGCCATGTAAGGAACAGACCATCAGCTCCGTGGGGGCTTGACTCAAGAGGATCAGAGACAGCACGGAAAGAAAGACGTAGAGTGAACGGCTGTGGGAAGACAACCTTGATGTACATAAGGACTTGTATGTAACTTAAGAAACGGAGTAAATACATTCCTCACTGTGCCAGAGACAATATATGCAGATATAAATAGAGGCGGATAGAACACTAGCCCACTCTAACAGGCCGCCCACATCCCACCACAGATCTTCCCTCTCATCTAACGCCCTAGTCCTCACTGCCCCCTTACACCCCTTACCCCCCCTCCCCCGTCATCTCCCCACCCCCACCATCCCCCACCCTCCACTCCCTACCCACACTCCCACCGCCGATTCCTCGCTGCATTTCATCCGATACCCGCGCCAACTACCTCCTATTCTGCTTCAAAACTGCCGGACTTCTCTATACTAACCCCACCACCCGAACATCCCCACAACCACTATATTCACCTGCTAACCATCCCCCCCGATCCCTACTACCTGTAGCTCCACCCCCCTCACCGAACAATCCTAGCTCTCTAACCTGTTTTTCCCTCACTATTATTGACCCTACCAGCCCTATTCATCCCCAGCCCCCCTTCTCTGACCTCCTCCCCATTCGCCCCTCACCATGATCCTCACTCCCACACCAATCTCCATGTCCATTACCCCTCTGAAACCCTATCCCCCCCTGACCAGCCAAACCCCTCCCTTTCCCCCTTCTACCTACCCCCTACACTTACCACTTCTTAACATACCCTCCAAGAATGCGAGACCATTCGCCCCCCCCATACCTATTGCCGCCCTCCCCCGTATTGCTGTACTATCTACTAAGGCGTTGGTAATGTATCCAAGGAACTTCTCGGCAGGAAAATATCAGACTCATTGTACCATTCTTAAACATTCCTCCAAATGAACTTCCTCAGAGTTTTGCTAAATTTTTATCACAGAAAGAAAAAATTACACACATTAGGGAGAGAGACTTGACTATCGCCATTGCTAAAACCACCTATTTGGCGCGTATGATGGTCCGTTTTTTTTAATTTAATCCTGTGACTGAAAATGAGATAATCGAGATAATCCATGGTATGCCAACTAAAGGCTGTATTTTAGATCCACTTCCAACTCAATTAGTTAAGTGGGGACAAACTTGTTCCTTTTGATAACAGCATTATTAATGAGGCTCTTTTGTCCGGGATTGTCCCTCCTCAGTTTAAGCAGGCTTCATTGTGCCCCTCCTTAAGACACATGAGGCTGATTGTAATTGCTTAAAGAATTTTAGGCCAGTATCAAATTTGCCTGTATTTCAAAGTTCTTGACAGGGGTGTTTACCGACAAACTGGGAAATCACCTTCATCAAAATAACCTTGTGGAAATAAACCAAATCCGCTACAGAAAGGGTCATAGTGGAGAGAGACCGCGGTGCTGAGTGTTATGGATGACCTTCTACTATACTGACAAGAAAATGGTTTCTCTTGTGTGGTATCCACTCATTGACCTAAGCGCCGCGGTTGATACACTCGACCATTCTATTCTCAAGCGACTGAGATTCGTTCGGTATCAGGAGGGACCGTTCTTAATTGGTTTTCATCTGATGTTTCAGAGGTTTCCAATTCTGTTATAGCACCCGGGTTGTGTCTGGCCCAATCTACGTTTGTTATGGTGTCCCTTAGGGCTCTGTACTTGGGCCAAGTTCTTGTCATTCCTGTATTCGAAGCCTTATCTATGGTTCAAACAGATAATTGCCAATTTCATAAATATGCCAACATACCGAACTCTCTATTGTTCTAGATCGCGACATTTGATGCGACAAACAATCTGTTCAAGACTTTTTCGCGCCATCCTTGATTGGAGGATAGCAAACAAACTCATGCTTAACACAACTGAAAAAACAGAGGTTTTAAACGTTGGAAACTGCGTACTAGGGTTGGAAAAGTTTGATGTGATACCATCCAGATTCTTGATGCGACCATCTCTTTTTCAGAGCTATGTTAAATATCTGTGTCAGTTAGACAAAACATATCCATAGCGGACAACATTAGTGAGGTTGTCGTTCTTTATTTTTAGCATTGAGACGCATTGTCGCTATTCGTCAATAGGTTCCGAGTGCAACCTCTTGCATTGTCAATTCAATTATCACATCTAGTCTGGACTTTTGTAATTCAACCTTGGCTGGTATCTCTTCAGATCAACTTATTCGACTACAAAGAATCAGAATTCCGCTGCCCGTTCATAGCTCGAAACGCCCAAATAGATCATATAAACACCCATTCTCAGGCAAGCTTCCCTGGCTCCCCATCCATGTTCGCATTAAATTAATGTGCGTTTATTTTTCGCTTTTGAAGGGACCCTGCAATATTCTTATCTTTAATCTCCTGAGCACTACCAACCTTCCGTTCTCTCCGTCCTCATATCGCAAAAAATCCTTAAAAACCCCTCGTGTGCTCTCAAATCTGCTTGGGAGCGATCTTTCGTTTTGTGCCCCACAGAATCGGAAACTCCCTTCCTACCAAAACTTCGTAATTTATCCTACCTTAATCAATTCAAGGCCGTTAAAGACTCATTTATTTCACCAGGCATTCCCAAGGGGCATCGTGTTTTGTGATATTTCAGTTTATTTTGAGTTTTTATCATTGATCATGTTTAATAGCTTTTGTGATATTTTTGTATTTATTGTGATGTCTGTTTAAAAGTTGCAATTTATGTGTGATGTGGCTCCAAAGATCAAACAATTGTCAAAAGAATATCTCTGAAACATGTATGGATAATTCATGAGAAATGTAGAAATCAAACCTAAACGTTTCCAATGTTAAAAACCCAGAGAATGGATGTGCCCACACTGTAAGCAAGGCGATGACTCTAACTCTGATAAGATGAATGCTGTACCTCTGATCTAAATAGTACCCAACATTTTAATGTAAGTGATTTGGCTTTTAAAAATTTTTTAATATTTTTAATTATACTATAATTAAGATTTTGATTGTAATTCTACACACAAAAATTATAGTGATGTTAATAACAATGACAATGATAACCTTCACAATTCTCTATCTCACTTCCGAACAGTTTTTGTCTAGACTCCAACGCAAGCTGTGGAGATTTTAATTTTTTTAAATCTCAACATAAAAGTCTTTCAAAAAATTTCATAACTTCAAATATTGCATCAAAACACGAAATTGGTGATTTTACATAGCGGACTCTCAGCAACCATTTAAAAGAGAACCCAATAACTATTTCAATCTTTCCCTGGGTATAATATTGAGTAGACGAACCGAATTGGTCGGGAGAAGGTGCCTATTAGTATATTCTGATCAATTAAATTTAAACTAAATAATATCTCTGCCATGCCAACTTCAATATGAAGCCTGTTTTATTGAAATGAATGTAACCAGGCTAAAAATGTTGTAGTCGGAACAGTGCTTATAGAGCAACCTACTGGTATCGAGAACTTTATAACCCCGATATTGATCATGGTCTTAACCCCGTCTACCTGAGCAATTTTTTGTAACAAACTCCGAAGGGGGGGGGGGGGGTGATTACCACCCCCCCTGTGGATTTTCGTTACTGAACACCCTATTCCTGTAAATTTGTGTACCAAAGTATAGCTTAAGTTTCTTCTTTCCATTGGTACCAAAATAAGGTACTACATCCCCATTATACGTCCCCATGACGTCATATGTTGTTGAGGAAAGTACGAAAATACTTGAATATAGGGTGGGAAATTTGATATTTTGCAATTTTAGCGACTCAAACACCCTATTATATCTCTAAACTTAGTCCATTATATAAAACTAGTCCTTTCCCCTCAAGTAGAGTCAAACGCATGAAACTGTTTTTCCTAACCTTTTTAGCGAAAATTGAATTTCGACTGTGTGGTTGGGTCTATGGAAAGGCAGTTTTGCTGACATGCGAACTTAATGACGTCCATTTGGACGTAATTCTAGGCATGTGTTGGTACTGATTTGGTATCAATGGAAAGAGAGGACCATATCTATCTATTGGTCCCAAAATCAAGTGTCTGTGATGTTCCTGTATTTAGTGTTAGGCATGTGGTACTTCTCTTCCGGGGGGTGGTTACCACCCGCCCATACGAGCACTTTGGGATCACCCTGTATCTCCTATACCCCGTGGATGTTTGGTTTTGGATTAAAAGGATGCGGAACATGTCAATTGACAATTACATTGAAATAATTTGGCACCAAAAAAGGGGGTTTTAGCAGCCGGGGAAAAAACCTGAAGGGGGGGGTGTAACCACCCCCCTTCGGTAGACGAGGGTTAAAAACTAACGCTGAAAAAAAGCAAGTCTACATTATCGGCGATTTCAACATTGATCTTTTAAAAGTCGATAGCCATAAACCCACCCACGATGATCTTGACTCATTTATTCCTATTCATTAATTTCTGAAAAAGGTGATGAAGCGTACATATCTACAATGACTCCCCACGGTTATTATTGCCATTCTTTTCCTCGTGGAGCTCATGGTGGTGGTATTGCCTTCACTAAAAAATACTCTGTCAAAAAGATTACTTTCACCAGCCTCGACTATACCTCGTTTTGAATGTGTGGAATTGAAACTGTCCACCAATCATGTATCTGCTGTGTGCATTTGCTTATATAGATTACACCCTGGAACTCATTTAGTTAAGGGCACCAAAGTGAATTTCCCAACATTTTTGTCTGAATTTCACATATCCTTGTCTCTTCCTACCTTTGCTCAAGTGTAAATGTACATTCTTTTGCGACTTCCATCTCCATTATGACGAACCAACAGACTCCCAAGTTAGACGCACAAATATTTTTTTGGTCAGACTTCTGATTTATACCACTGGTTATAAACCTACCAGAAATTCAACCATATCCTTGATTTTGGGTGGTTGTGCGTAACGCAAAACTCTGATCACTTATATTGATGTGCTTAAATACCCTGGACTCTCGGACCATTTTGCCATCACGGGTCTTAGAAATATCGCTCGACCTCCAGCAACTATGCGTGTCGTAACTTCACGGAACTTGCGAGCTATAAATCTGATCAGTTCAAAGCAGATGTGGCTGAATTCGCTATCGAGGCTAAAAACAAACGGCCCTACCGTGCACATTACTAGTCTAGTGAACATCTATAACACTGGCTTGAGGCTAGTCCTTGATAAGGGCATGACTCCGTTGAAAACCGCCATGTAAGGAACAGACACATCAGATCCGTGGTGACTCAAGGAATCAGAGAAGCACGGCAAGAAAGGACGTAGAGTGAAGGCTGTGGAGAAAGACAAAACTTTGTACTACATAGGACTTGTTGTAACTTTAAGAACGGGGGAAATAATGCCATCACTGTGCAAGAGAAATATTATGCAGCTTAAAATAGATTCTGCAGCATTCTTCTACTAGGAGTTGTTTACTGTATCCAATGAACCTTCTCGGAAACTCTCAGACCTTCAGGTTACCCCATCTCCAATTCCCCAAATGAACTTCCTCAGAGTTTTGCTAAATTGTTATAACAGAAAATTACAACAACATTAGGAGAGACGGACTCCGCATTGTAAACCACTTTTTTGCGCGTATGGGTCCAGGGTTTTTTTTTATCATTTTGAATCCTGCGACTGGAATACCATTCGACAACCACGCCAAGATAATCTCGATGATAATCCCTGCACTGGCCCCATGCACGAACAGACAACGAAAGGCTGTATTTTAGATCCACACTCCAACGGTCCAATTAGTGTAGTATTGTTGTGTGTGATTACACATTAACGTTTGTCTGTTCACCGGGACTAACCACCGCCCATATTAATGAGTCTCTTTTGTCCGGGATTGTCCCTTTATCTACACTCAGTCTTACAGCCCCCAGGATATAATTGTGCTTCCTTTATCACCTCAGATAAACCTGGTTGATTCGTCAATTGCTTTTAACGAAATTTTAGGCCAGTATCAAATTTGCCTTTTATTAAAAGTTCTGAAGGGTTGTTTTACAGCCAATGCAAGAATCACTCATCAAAATAACCTTGTGGAAATAAACCAGATGCCGCTACAGGAAAGGGTCATAGGTAGATAGAGCCCGGGTGCTGAGTGTTATGGAGGACCTCTTACTAATACGACAAGAAAAAATGGTTTATCTTGTGGCACTCCTTGACCTCAGCGCCGCGTTGCTACCCTCGACCATTCTATTCTACCTAAAGCGACTATGAGATTTCGTTCGGTATCAGAGGGACCGTTCTTAATTGGTTTTCATCTTATGTTTCAGAGCGTTTCCAATCTGTTATAGCAAACGGTGTTGTGTCTGGCCCATATCTACTTTTGTATGGTGTCCCTCAGGGCTCTGTACTTGGGCCAGTTCTTTTCATTCTGTATTCGCAGCCTCTCTCTAATGTTATCAAACAGTATAATTGTCAATTTCATAAATATGCCGACGATACCGAACTCTCTCATTGTTGCCTACCTGAGAAATTTGATTGCACTAAACAATCTGTTCAAGACTGTATTAGCGCCATCCTTGATTGGATGGATAGAAACAAACTCATGCTTAACACTGAAAAAACAGAGGTTTTAACTGTTGGAACTGCTTCTAGGGTTGGAAAAGTTGATAGTGATACCATCCAGATTCTTGATTCGACCATCTCTTTTCAGAGCTCTGTTAAATATCTTGGTGTCAGGTTAGACAAAACATTATCCATGGCTGACCACATTAGTGAGGTCTGTCGTTTTTTATTTTTAGCATTGAGACGCATTGGCGCTATTCGTCAATACTTGTCCGACAATGCAACCTCTTGCATTGTCAATTCAATTATCACATCTCGTCTTGACTTTTGTAATTCAACCTTGGCTGGTATCACTTCAGATCAACTTATTCGACTACAAAGAATTCAGAATTCCGCTGCCCGTCTCATAGCTAGAAAGCCCAAATATGATCATATAACACCCATTCTCCAGGAGCTTCACTGGCTCCCCATCAATTATCGCATTAAATTTAAACTGTGCGTTTAGTTTTTCGCTTTTTTGAAGGGACCCTGCCATCTTATCTTGCTACTGTCCTGCGCACTTACCAACCTTCCCGTTCTCTCCGTTCCTCATCGCAAAAACTCCTTAAAACCCCTCGTGTTGCTCTCAAATCTGCTGGGGAGCGATCCTTTCGTTTTGCTGCCCCATCAGCCTGGAACTACCTTCCTACCACACTTCTTAATTTATCCTCCCTTACTCAATTCAGAGCCAAGTTAAAGACTCATTTGATTCCACAGGCATTCCCAAGCGCAAAGTTTGTTGGTCGTTTATGTTTTTGTGTCTTTTGGTGCGCATTGAGATCTTTGGTGATTGTTGCGCGTTTATAAGACACTCGTTTATTATTATTATTACCTACTATATATAAACCAACAAAGAATTACTGAGACTACTGCGACCAATTATTGACAATATTTTGACGAATGATGAAAATATTATAAAAGATTCAACAAATTGGTTAATGATATAAGTGATCATTTTCCAACTATCTTAACAACTCGCAATAATTAAGTCAGCTGCCGATAAGGACTAAGAGGGTTAGATATAAGAAAAATCCACAATGATACCAATATTTCGAAATTCAACAGAGGTTAGAAGATGTTGAATGGCAGGAAATTCCTCGATAATAACAGTGCAGATGTGGCTTATAATAAATGTATTGAAAACCTTTAATGCACTGCCCAATGAATGTGTCCGCTAAAAAAATGTACTAGAATAAAAAAAAAAAAGAACCGATATCACCCTGGATTACGGGAGGTTTATTAAAAAGTATCAATAAGAAATGTGTTTTAAACAGTTGTATAAACAATACTTACACTCGCCAAGTATAACAAGACTTCAAAAATTTAAAACATACAGAAATAAGTTAAATATTATACAGGATGGAAAAAAAGAAAAAACATAAAATTTCTAAAATTTGAAAATGAGCAAAAGAATATGAAACAAACGTTGAGAAAACGATAAATGATATTTGGTCGAGGACAAAAACAATGTAGCTTAGCAGTTTACGGATGACAAAGGCAAACCTTTTCACTAAACTCGTTAGAGATTTCTAATCATTTCAATGATCTTTTGTAAATATTGGTCCCAAGCTTCATCCAATATAAAAAAATACGGGTAAAAACTTGATTTGATTACCTTAAAGATTCAAAACACTGTAGTATGTACAGAAATCAAAATTGTGAAAAATGATTATAAGATAATTGACAATTCAATGAAACAAGAGTGCTGGTAATGATAACATTGGTACATCTTAAATAAAGAAGTTGCCAAAGAAATCGTACTCCGATTACAAGGATATTTAATGTATCTATAGCGACTGGGGTAGTTCTGAAAAGCTTAAAATAAGCTAAGGTGATACCAATTTATTAAGAACACAAGATGTTTGAATTGTCCAAATTAATCGCCGTGGCTATTTTACAGTTTTTCGAAATTACTAGAAAGACTTGTATTTGGTAGATGCATTGACTATATAAACACCCAGAATCCTTAATGATAGGCAATTTGGTTTTATCCAATCATTCTACCTATCCTATATGGCCATTATTGAAGGGTGGATAAAATAAATCGCAGTGGAAGAAATGAAACAACCATGGTATATTTAGATTTATCGAAAAGCTTTCGATTACCATCGATCAAAAAAACATATAATTCTTAGTAAATTAGAACATTATGGATTTCGTGGTATTGTACTAGAATGTTTAGAAATTACTTAATAAAAAAAAAAACTTCTTATCAATGGACGATGCAGGATTGAAAAAATATTGGTGTGTGTGCCGCAAGGATCGATACTGGGTCCACTTCTTTTCTACTATTTGTTAATGATAAACCAAGACTTCTCCCGTTCTTGATGTTATATGATTTGCGCTGATACCAACAATCTTAATCGCATGAAAGAAAAGCGTAGTACTGTAAAAGTGTTGTGAATGCTGAATTGCATGAAGTAAGCAATTGGTTCAAGCAAAACAAATTGCGTTTCCAAAACATGTCGAGAAATGTTGGAATTACATGAACAAACTAAAACATGTTATCCTGGATCGTGTATTACATACGCTTATTGTACTTTCATTTTGCCTTATCTCAACATTATGGATACTTATATGGGGGAATAAATGTGGTATCTACTTAAATAAACTTTGCAAACTCCAAAACTGGGCAATAAGAACATTCTTAGAAATTACTTAAGTAATGGAAAACAATACGTTTCTTAAATTCCTACGATTCAGGATTTAAAACAGATTGTTTGTGGTGTTCCGAAAGGATCGATACTGGGTCCACTTCTTTTTATACTATACGTTAATGATATAACCAATACTCTCATCGTTCTGATTTATATATGTGCGATGATACCACAATTCTCTACTCGCATGAAAACACGAAGTACTGTAATAAGTGGTTGTGATGCTAATGAATGAGTAGCAATTGGTTCAAAGCAAACAAATTATCAGTTAAGCAAGCAAACTATTACATGGTATTTGGGCCACAACCTAACATGACGTCAATGAAAGTAAACCAGATTGAATGTCAAATTGCTAATACAATATTGGAAATGAGTGAAATATACCAATTTCTAGGTGTCTTAATAGATGAAAACCGTTCATGGAAACATCAGATCGATTGCGTCCAAAACATTGTTGGATCATGAACAAAATAAAAACATGTCATATTTCAAATAATTCCACAATTTTAAACAACTATGTGGTCGAATATTATAAAAAATAAATAATTATATGGAATACATGTGTATTACTAATTAAACTTTGCAAACTCCAAAAAGGGCAATAAGACCATTCTAACAGGTCATTACAGAACCATTCCCAACCTTTATTTCAAAATACAATATTCTTATTTTTGAAGACACGTACCCTCTCGAACTCGGTGTATTATGTTCAAATATTCAAGAAATGATGACCCTAATGCATTTGATAACTATTTTATTTAAACGGTCTTGACATCCATGACTATCAGACAAAGACATGTAAATGATCTCAATTTAACCAAGAACAAAAGAACTTTTCTGACCAATGCATTCGAACAAACGGCCCCATTCTTGGACATTCGTTAGAAAATAAAATAAAAAAATCTAAGCCGAAAACATTTCCGTTTTCAACTGAAACAGCATAATTTCTCGCAAAATATAATTGAACTTTTCTAACTATAATTCATTTGTCACGAGCACGTCCTTGTATTGTCATCAGTAGGTATGATTTTGTCTTTGTAAATGTGTATTAGATTTTGAAAATTTTGTGTGTTGTTTTGGGGGTGGTTGTTTTATTGTTTTTATGTTTTTTCTTTTTTGGCCTTTTGGACTTATCGGCATATTGCCAATTTCTGTTATGTATATCTTATGTTTTGAATGTTATTTGATATATGTATATATGGAAAATAAAGTGAATGATGATTGATAGTGAATAGGCCTTGCCAAGGTGCATTTCGCTGCTACTAGAAAAACCGCAAGTTTGTTCCCCACGATACGTGTGGTAAGGTATGAAAATTGCAGGCTCTCATATCAAGTAGAGAACACAATTATACATAAATCGGAACAAGCATCTTCAATTTATTATCTGGATGATAGCATCACGTGCCAACAATGTCGTGAAAGCGTAAGAGTATCTGTTGTTATGGTTATTAACGTGTGATTGAGGTCAAAAGGGCATGTTGATTATCATTACTGGTATGTACATGTATTGATTGCATGTTATATGTTGAGGCTTTTCGTTCAACCTGCTACATCAGTGCCTGAGCATGTTGAGGGGGTTTTCAATAGGGTTGTTGTGAGAGCATCTTGATTGTCTAGAAAACTAAGAGGAGCATTAATATATAAACACATACCATATGAGGCAGGACGTCAATGGTACTGATTATTTGTTTTCTGATGACTCCTTACAAACACTGTAGTTCTGAAAGCTTTAAAAAGTAGATATGTTTAAAAATTATTCTAGTTTTAGAATCGGAAGGTAGAAAAATGTAATGGACGTCTCGTTTAAAATCCGAATTCAATGAATTCAATCAAAACGTCCGATTTTTGCTGGCTGCAGGAAATAAGGTTCAAAAGTACTGATTTTGGAAGTGGTATTAATAGAAAGATAACAAATGTTATTTACATTCTGTAAAGATACAGTGTGCTGTGCAGCGTGCATTTTCAACATTCACGTTTCTTTGGAGGATGTCCGTGGTGGGGTGGGGAGGGGGTGCGTGCGTCCCCAATATTTGATTTCGTCGGTTGAGATGAGCCCCTTGGTTCACTTGAAGAATTCAGGTCATGGCTCTTGCAGACTGGATTGCCGGCGAAGTATAGATTTAAAGTTCAATTGTCATCGTGCGGCAAATAAATTTTACAAAATCGTGCAAAAATTAGCCCTAAAAGCATATAAAACCCGAACGGCGCTTCGACCCTGGACCCCAACAGGGGCCCTAAGGCGGGCCTCTGACGCCATCCGTCTTCTGTTGGTTAAGATGCGACCCTGGCCCCCAATATCACCTAGCTACACCACCATGAATACCCTTCACAAAGACACTGAATATGACGAACATGAGCTGTAGTTTCGCACAACAATGCCCCCGATTAAGGACAACGAAGTTTCCTCAGAAACTTCCCCTCTAAACGTTTCATATGCTTTCATCAAAACATGCCATTGATTTACTTAGCACACGGAGCCCGTGATCTACATACCGGCGATTGAACAGCTCCTATATGTATTACTTAAGGACGTTATAGTTTTCTAATTAAGGTAGGAGAAACATTTGACTTTTAAAGGCCGTGCAAACTTTCTATTTTGGAAAAGATGTGAAAGTCTCGCTACATCACCCAGCCATGAAATCAGAAACCCAAAAGCGTTATATGACGTAGGTGGCATACACAGAGCGTTGGAACTATAGCCATTCTAAAAATGACGCGGTATTTGATACCCTGTTTAATCATTAATTTGCTTCCTACCCCGTCCATCCCAGCGTTGGTTTGACAAAACGTTCAGTTGAAGCTTAATGTAGGTTAGGTCAACGATTTACTTGACACTTAGTTTAGCTGAGGGAAGTTTCTGAACGAAAACCACCGATTAACCGTCGGGATTCGAAAGGTTCAACCGATTCCTCTTTTCAACGCTTCCAACCTTGGTAGATTCTGTATAGATTATAATACAAACATCAGTGGTTTTGAGGTGGCTTCTCTAATGACGGCAGGTCACTAGAGAAGTTTAGAGAAGTCTATCTCCAAACCCACTGACCTGAGACTAGGCTTGTTTGGACCCATTTGAATGCATTTGTCGTGCTGATTCCGTATATGGTCAAGAAAATGGCAAATTTTGAAATTTTTGAAAAACAAAAAGTTTGGAAGATTTTGATATCTCGAATACAATCGCCAGTTCTCAAAGGATAACATTTAGGTCCAATGGGTGATTCTGCAGGACCAACTGCGGTCATCAACCTGTTCAAAAATCGGATCACTCATTCAGGGATCTTGACGATTTGGATTTTGAGGCGCGAATCCTAAAAACAATTTCGATTTAATTTTTATATAATTCTTGTATATCTTTTCCAATTTCAGAAAGGGGTTGTTAATGTTATCAAATATCAGTGTTCAATTTCAAAACTGTTGCTTTAAATTAGGAAAGTATGTATATGTGGGTAAATAAATCGTAAGGATATGCAAGTCATCCAAAATGTAGTAAACCGGGAATTTTTGTTAGGGAACGTCGACTTTCAAGAGCGGACAAATCTTCCCTTTAATATAGATCTTGACAAACCAAAACCCGTGTATTTCTTTTATTAGAAAAGCTTGCGAGGCAATTGAACATTTTGGGTAGAAGACAACGATAATTGCTCTTGGTTTTTTGTCAAATTCAATGGTTGAATCATTAATGATACTGTAGAATAAATGTCAAGTATTGAAAAGTCAACAGATGAAAAGTGATAGGTGCATACGTTTGATGTTATGAGTTAATGTATCTAATGTACAATAAACAAATGATAAACCCGGAGCATGCAGTACGAATAAAGAGTAAAGTACCATTTGCAGAAAATGGCCATACTAATATACTTAGCTCGTCAGACTTCTTCTGTCGTATCCACTAGTCATTGGTAATGGCTTGTGGTGGTGTTAGGATTTATTCATCTGATCCGAGGCCGCGTGTATCTATGATACGGACGCTCCTAACATGGCCCGCTTTTGAGGCTGGGGGCGGATTGGGAACAGTCAGGGGTTTTCACCCTACTCTTATTTCATACTGGCTGCGTTGTACATGTACAGTTGTGACTCTCTGTACACGGGACCGACGCTTAAGGTCCAAATATAAAATAAGTCAATAACAAGTGTTATATCGTTGTTGACATTTTAACAGACCAACGTTAATCTCCAGATACACATGAACCGTAATGACGTTCGCTACGAAAAAAAGCCTTTTTTTATGGGCCGTAATGACGTTCGCTACGAAAAAAACCTTTTTATGGGCCGTAATGACTTTCGCTGCGAAAAAGCCTTTTTAGTTATATTGTGATCAGGAATTAAATTGGAATGGTCACTTCCTTATTTTCAATGGTAAAGACATATATAACATATTTAAACAAAAATAAGCCATGATGTTATTTTCCCTTTCATTTCTTTTGCCTTTTCTTTCCCTCGAAATTTGACATGATTACATAATGTACAATATTGATTAACACTTTTTGTCTTTGGTTCGACGTTTGGAGTTTCCCCATTTACTCTCACCATATGACCTATAGAGTCCTCCGGGAGCCATTTATACAGCCGTTGTCCAATAATTTGATAAGTTTGTGTGCTCATGAACGTGCCTGTGAATGCGGATAGATAGGTAAATAATCATGGCAAGCAAAAGGCACAAGACGCATTTTCCACTAATATTTGCACAATGGCTAGAGCACCTATGAATTGGATCAGACAAACAATCTTAGATGGACGAAATCGGCCTCTATTTGTAAGTGATCAATTCTTTTCTGCTATAAAACGTTACATGTAATAGGACAACCTCTAAGCAGCACGAAGGATTCTGCAATGGCGTACCAATTTAAGGTTGTTAGTAGTAATCTGAGTTTTATACATTTTCTACTTCTTTTCGTTGTTAATTAAAGGTATAGGAAATTTAGCAGGACTTAAGATCAGACTTTTATACCGTTGCTTCCAGTATTTTGGCATTGTTTACCTACCTAACAAATAATCTGAAAACGATGTCTTTATTTTTAAAAATAAATTAAGAATATTCCGTCGTTGTAGCTGTTTTATCTTATCAATTGAG